>CM031603.1:99674564-99699564 GCA_018398815.1 Conus ventricosus | reverse complement strand
AAAAATACAGAGAGTACGAAACATAAACGAAAAGAGGGATAGAGAGAAAGGAATGAAATGGAGTGGAAGAGGGAAGGGAGACTACATCACAAGAGAAACTCCCCCCCCCCCCCCCTCCCCGACTTGCTGACCTCGTCAGACTGTGCTGGCCAGTGTCAGCGGTGTCAGCGGATCGTGTGTGGCTTTACGTGGGCCGGCCTACGACCTGTTAGATTAGGGAGGATTATGGGGCCAGGGCTGTTTGGTCGGCTTCGTCTGTCTGTCTTTGTTCTGTAGTATTACCCAACCGCCCTGTGTGGACTGAGCTCGCTCTCTCGCTCTCTCTCTCTCTCTCTCTCTCTCTCTCTCTCTCTCTCTCTCTCTCTCTCTCTCTCTCTCCCCCCACTTTCTTTCCCTCTCTCCCTCCCTCCTTCCCTCTCTGTCCCCCACCTTTCTCTTTCTCCTCTCTCTCTCTGTCTGTCTCTCTCTCTCTCTCTCGCTGTATGTCTGTGTCTCTCTCTTTCTCTCCCTCTCTCTCCTTCCCCACTTTCCTTCTGTGTGTGTGTGTGTGTGTGTGTGTGTGTGTCTGTGTGTGTGTGTGTGTGTGTGTGCGTGCGTGCGTGCGTGCGTGCGTGCGTGTGTGTGTTTGTGGTGCGTGTGTGTGTGTGTTTGTGGTGCGTGTGTGTGTGTGTACGCGCGCGCGCGTTAGTGCGTGCGAGCGTGCATGTGTGTGCGCATGCGTACGTGTGTGCGTGTGTGTGCTTATGCGCGCACGCGCGCGTGTCTATGTGTGTGTGTTCGTGCGCGCGTGTGTGTGTGTGTGGTGTAAATGTTGGTGTGTGTGTTTCATGTATAATTACGTGTGTTGTTTTATCGGTGGTTTTGAACGTTTACAAAATAATGTTTGCGCCAAGTTAGAATTTATGACCAATATGGAAACCATGTCAGGTGTATAGGTTATTACTGACAATGTTTTTCATGAACACACACACACACACACACACACACACACACACACACACACACACACACACACACACACACACACACACACACAGAACGCGCGTGCGCGCACACACACGCACGCACGCACGCACCTGAAAACACCCCACACAGACACACACACATGCACACACACACACACACACGCGCGCGCAATCATACGTTAACGTTGGTGAATTGTAAATGATTTGTACTCTGTAAGTTGTGAGAAAAGCGTCACCTAACAGGGTGAGGTAGGAGGGACAGGGGGGGAAGAGAGAGAGAGAGAGAGAGAGAGAAAAGGAGAGAGAGAGAGAGAGAGAGAGAGAGAGAGAGAGAGAGAGAGAGCCGGGGCAGACAGGTAGCCAAAGAAGCCGGTAGACAGGTATAGACGCGGCAAGATGCTGTCTACGACGCAAAGTTCATTTTGCACATGTCTGAAGTTCCCAGTGAAGACTGTCCTCTCTTTTTCTCCTCATTTTGAGAGAACGTAGAAATACCAATCCGGGCTCACTTCGTCCTCAACCCAGTTTCGGACGAAGTGACCCAGGATTGGTATTTCTACGTTCTCTGACAAGTAAGACTTCAATAACCAAAAAATAACGATTATCTACAAACAAACATACTGTTAGGGTTATCCGTTTTTAATACTAATTTACTAAACCTTTCAGATTTTAGTTTTGCTTAATCCTATGTTTTTCCTGATTATTTTCAATAACATCATTTTCGCGCAAACATTCATCAAATGAGTCTCTGTCTTTCATGTGGAATAAAAACTACAGTCTTTAATTGTTCTCTAAAGTCTTTTAAAACTGAGTTATATTTTGGCATAAAATCCACACACTTATCCCAGCATGTCTTCCGCTGAAAGCTAGTTTGACAAAGTGTTCTCTTTTTAAACTATGTCTCTTCTGCTGAACAGTCATCTATAATAAATAGCGTCTGCGTTCCCTCAAACAATCTATAAAAGTGTTCTAGACACTCACTCAGTTTATTGTTTAGGATTAACTAAAAATATGTTATCATCAGTCCATATAACCTTCTATCATGATATGCTTTGTTCCATTTAAGTGTTGGACAGAAAACCGCAATATGATTAAAATTATAACGAAAAAACTGTTTGTAACAGGTCGAGGATAAATATTGTTTTTTCCCACAACCAGTTTTGTCCACAAATTATGAACAATGAGGGGTTTTGTCATAAAGTTAACTGCTCCATAGTTTTTTATAACAGAATTTAATCTAATCCAGTTATTATTTTTATCATGCTCTCTGTCAAAACTTGTTCTGTATAATAAAACCCTATGAGGCCTAAATGTGTAAGATTAATCCAATTCAGTTCTGTAAGATTGTTTCTATTTAAGTCAACATTGATTTTGTTACTTGTTTTTTATGATCTTAATATCCTCACCATTGTGAAGAACGACGATGGTAACTGTAAGGCGTTTAACGTCTAAGTTTTGCCAGCTAATATTAATTCCTTTTATAAGGTCGTCACTAACGCCCACAACCCCGCCCCTCTCCACATCTTTAAAGACAGAAATTTCAAATATTATTGTGAACGTGTCTCCTAATTTTCTGCTTGGAAAGAACTGTAATTTTGTAGAAGCTTTCTTTAAAACCGTTTCTCTTCTGTGGAGGATGTACTGTTTTTTCCCATATGGCGTTATTTCAATTTCTTTTCGACTATTGTCATCTGGCATAAGACTTACATGTAAAGGACCTGAGTTGAATGCTTTTCTGAAACTTTTTGACGGCTAAAAAATGTAAATGGGCTTATGAATTCAAATTTTATGTCCCATTCTAAATATGGTTCCAAGTGCCATTTGAGGTCAGGTTTTCGAACTATTTTATATTCATACTGGCCAACATTATTTGCTTCTAGATTGCGCAGTTTGTTCTAGTTTAGGAAACTTTTTGTTGTCGCTAACCTCTTTGCGTTTATAATCACCATCTTTAGTGTACTCAAAACCATACAAAGTGCCTATCTCACCATTTTGTTCAAAGTCTGTAACGTCTGCAAGGTCTTTTAATTCTAAAGTTATACACCTAAACAGGCGCTAATGTAACTCCTGATTCTTCTGGCCCACGCGACATGTTTTAGAACAGCTAATTATTTTATTTCCAAAACAATGTGTAGGTTATCACATTTCACAACTTTCCCTGCTTTGTCCTGCGATTTTTATATTAAATGATCCAACCCTCCCACAAACTAATCTTTTAAACTGTAAATTAGGGAATTGTATAATTTCATAATCGCAATATGCAGCTTTCCCTGACGGAAGAGCTCTAAAACAGTTGAGGGCCTTCCATCATATAAGTTTTCATCAGTGCTCAGCTCATCCAAATGAACATAGAGTAATGAATGTAATGCAAGATCGAGCGGATTTTCTCCCTCATAAGTAGTTTTGTTTTGTGTAACTCTAAATCTAAAATTGTCAGCTGCAAAGCCTAACATTTTAGCTAGCTCTTTATCAAAATAGTAACCTCCTTCTTCTTCAGGCTTGAATGTTAACATTGTTTTTTAGATTTGCATTGTTAAGTTTGAGAGTAATGTCGAAGTTACTCATTGCTTCTTTAGTGAGCAAAACCCGTAATAACCATCAGGTATTGTTAACTGGCTAACTTTGGCCCCTGTTTTGTCAACTTTTAGAACCTTATTATTCTCCTTGGCTTTGCTTATATTAAACCATACGACTTTGTAGAATATTTCATGGAGCGCGACCGTTCTGGTTCCGCATTCGTTATTAATAGCATGTTCTAAAAACGAAGGGCGGTCTTGAGTTGTTATTGTTACAAACATTTTTTAAACAAAATAAAAATGACTGCATTTAAATATACTGATGCAAAATATTCTCCTGGGCCGCACTACAATCTTAAAAATATAACAACTGATACTCTTGTCATTTCTGTGACCCAGACTGACACCTTCGAGTAAAGGTGAGTACTCCATTAAACAGATATCTTAAACCCTCCTATTAAAAACGACCACATCGCGAAAGTGTGGTTTAGTTATCCGATGCAGTTTTATCAGAACCAGTTAAACTTTGCTGTGTTTGTGCATCAACTGGGTGTGGAGTGTCGTATGCTGATCATTTAAATCATCCTGATCCTTTGGTGAGGTCAGTGTACAGATTTCATTTTTATTACACCTTCAGGCGTATTTGACTGAATTGCAAGCGCCATTGCCAACGACAAACCGTTTAATCCATTCAGCAACCGAATAGACATGAAGGCTTTTGAAAGGATCTGTAACGAATTCAATATTAACATCAAGACAGACTTTAGACAAAAGTCGGATCTTAATCATGGCTTAGGCACCCCTTATTATTGGGGCGTGCACAGAAAGTATAAGTATGACTGGAATCCTCCTTACACATCTTTTTCTTCAGGCACAACTGTTCACCTAGGGTCCATAGAGCAAGAGCATAAAACAGCATGGACAACATTTATCTTAGACACTTCTAAAGGCCTAACTAAAGCAGGAATAGAACGAATAAACGACTCTGTCGTACTTACGTTTGGTGTTTGCTAGGTTCGCAAGCACAAACGAGGTCAAGCATAACTGATCCTTCTACTGGCTTTGATGCACAAAAACAATACTTGCAAATTTAGAGGACGCCATTTTAATCTACAGTTGATTTGCCTTCAAGTATTAAAAGATACCAGAATGTTTTACAATACGCAAGATCAAAAGTTGACTTTGCTGTTGTCACTGGTTAAAACATGCTACCTCTGACCTCAGGCTCCAGATAGGAACAATAATAAACTACAATAATGAAATCCTTGTGGCAGGCAATGAACATAAGGTTGGAAAAAACGAAATAAATTCTGAGCCAGTAATATTGCAAGCAGTAAAAAAACAAGATGACCCCCAAGAATAAGTCATCCAATCCCCGTGGTCCAAAGCCCGAAGACCGTTGAAGACGCGGACTCTGTTCGCGATGACCATGAATATGAAAAGACAAACGCTTGTTCTTGGATTAACTGGCCTAGGATTACTCGGTCTTTATTTACTAAATATTAACCCAACTATCAAGAGAACTAATGCCCATAAGTGCTCGGCCATAAAGCCAACTACTTTGCTTGCAGTAGACAAAAGCCACTAACAATACCCCCTAATATACCTGGTAAAGCGTCCATGGCTTTACTGGCTAATTTTTTAATAAACTCGCAAGATGATCAAGCTGTTTTTTAACCCATGATTTATCAGGTGGCGATGGTGGCGATGGTGGCGGAGGCACTGGGGTTTGACCACCGCCGCCTGTAATAGCCATCACCAGTGTACTTATTGCAAATCCTAAGGCCGTTATAACGCTTGCTAATGTGACTCCTTGCTCTCTAAACAGTGTTCGTATTCTTTCTGCTAGCGTTTGTGTCTTCATATAAAATTCTTTGGATAGTTTCTCTTATTCTGCTCACTTGAGTTCGTAATTGTTCTCGGTTAGTAGACAACGCTTCTAGTCTTGCTGATCTCTCTTGTTCAAGATCTTTTAGTCTTTGGTTATTTTCTTTAATATCAGACCCTAAGTTGGCGTCATCAGCCTCAACGAGTTTTCTTTTTCTCTTTTTATATGCTCATCTATTTCACCCCAGTTTTGCTAAATTGTTTGTTAATTCGCCTCTAATGGTTCTTAAAAGCATGATCAAGGGCCGCTATTTCTTGAAATGGGTAGCGGCGAGTCGTGAAATAGTCTTTAATGCTGTTTCTTCTGACAAAACTGGTTTCTGCCTCTATGCATTTATTAATTTCGTCTGCCGATTGATTTAATTCTTTAAGTTCCAATGTTTTGCATTTGGTTATCTGTCGGGAGTTCCTGCAGTGTGTTTTGAAGTTTAGCAACTGCATCCTTATTTAATTTTGGTTTAGTAATGCCAAGGCGATTTTGATCGCTCACACTGAGCCTTGTCTAATTGTACTCTTTTTTAAAAACTTTGATGAGTCTGGTTTAGATGTAAGCTGAACAAGTTGTCCTTGGTCGCTCCTCACAAACAAATGGTCATCTTTTACTTCAAAAATCATTAGGGTCTATAAATTCGGGAGTTCTTGGCCTAAACTTTGGTATAATGATCTGACCTTACTTTCTGTTAATTCACGCCGCAAAGAGAGCCCCGAGCGATGTTGTACCAAAGGAGTCATTTCACTCATGTCGTCTCCAGGATCAAAATCATCATAATCTTCATCTTCAATGCCTGCCATGTTTCTTTAATAATTAACTTTTTTATTTTGTTTTATAAAAAATGTCACAAGCATATGGCTCGATTCTTGACCCGCATAGAAGACTGAAAGAGCCCTTTGGCGTGAAGGGAAATAAGCGGAATATTACTGTTCCAAATAATCCATCTACTATTGATGCGGATCAAATTCTTACTGTCAAATTTCCAGACCTAGGAGCAGATGAAGTGATTGTGCCAGGCTCTGCGCGTCTACTTTCAAAATAGAACTCGCTTCAACAACAGACCCTAACAGGACAGTTGTCCAGAATCTGGGGCGGGCATCGTTTAAGAAAATTTCTATAAAACTTGAGGGGCAAGAAATATTTTTACACAATGCCCGACTATTTAACCTATTCTGATCTATGGCTAACCGGTGGGAGACTTGGTTTCAAGGAATCAAAATGAAGAAGCACTAAAACATAGAATAGGGGCCGCAGATATTAAAGACGGCAAAAAGTATGTAGCTGTAAATTTTGCGTAGGAAATCGTTTTCATCCCTTAGATTTTGAGTGTAAAAGCGCATGCGCCATACTTCAAGGAGCATTAAAAGAAGAGAGGGGGGGGGGGGGGGGGGGGGGGGGGGGGGGGGGGGGGGGGGGGGGGGGGGGGGGGGGGGGGGGGGTTTGGGGGGGGTTTTGGGGGGGGGGGGGTTTTGGGGGGGGGGGGGGGGGGGGGGGGGGGGGGGGGGGGGGGGGGGGGGGGGGGGGGGGGGGGGGGGGGGGGGGGGGGGCCCTCTCTCTTTCCTTTTTTTTCCCTTTTTCTCCCCCCTTCCCCCCCATTTCCCCTTCTGTGTGTGGTGTGTGTGTGTGTGTGTGTGTCGTTGTTTTGGTGTGTTTTGCTGCGTGCGTGCGTGCGTGCGTGCGTGGTGTGTTTTGTGCGTGGGTGTTGGTGTTTGTGGTGCGGTGTGTGTGTGTACGCGCGCGCGCGTTAGTGCGTGCGAGCGTGCATGTGTGTGCGCATCGTACGTGTGTGCGTGTGTGTGCTTATGCGCCACGCGCGCGTGTCTATGTGTGTGTTTCGGCGCGCGTGTGTGTGTGTGTGGTGAAAATGTTGGTGTGTGGGGTTTCATGTAAAATTTCCGTGTGTTGTTTTATGGGTGGTTTTGAACGTTTACAAAAAAAAGTTTGCGCCAAGTTAGAATTTATGACCAATATGGAAACCATGTCAGGTGTTAGGTATTACTGACAATGTTTTCATGAACACACACACACACACCACACACACACACACACACACAAAACACACACACACACACCACACACACACACACAGAACGCGCGTGCGCGCACAACACACGCACGCACGCACGCACCTGAAAACACACACACAGACACACACACATGCACACACACACACACACACGCGCGCGCAATCATACGTTAACGTTGGTGAATTGTAAATGAATTTGTACTCTGTAAGTTGTGAGAAAAGCGTCACCTAACAGGGTGAGGTAGGGGGGACAGGTGGGGAAGAGAGAGAGAGAGAGAGAGAGAGAAGAGAGAGAGGAGAGAGAGAGAGGAGAGAGAGAGAAGAGAGAGAGACCCGGGGCAGACAGGTAGCCAAAGAAGCGGTAGACAGGTATAGACGCGGCAAGATGCTGTCTACGACGCAAAGTTCATTTTGCACATGTCTGAAGTTCCCAGTGAAGACTGTCCTCTCTTTTCTCCTCATTTTGAGAGAACGTAGAAAATACCAACCCTGGCTCACTTCGTCCTCAACCCAGTTTCGGACGAAGTGACCCAGGATTGGTATTTTCTAACGTTTCTCTGACAAGTAAGACTTCAATAACCAAAAAATAACGATTATCTACAAACAAACATACTGTGTAAGGGTTTACCCCGTTTTTAATACTAATTTACTAAACCTTTCAGATTTTTAGTTTTTGCTTAATCCTATGTTTTCCTGATTATTTTCAATAACATCATTTCGCGCAAACATTCATCAAATGAGTCTCTGTCTTCATGTGGAATAAAACTACAGTCTTTAATTGTTCTCTAAAGTCTTTTAAAACTGAGTTATATTTTTGGCATAAATCCACACATTTATCCCAGCATGTTTTTCCGCTAAAGCTAGTTTTGACAAAGTGTTCTCTTTTTAACTATGTCTCTTTCTGCTGAAAGTCATCTATAATAAATAGCGTCTGCGTTCCCTCAAACAATCTATAAAAGTGTTCTAGACACTCACTCAGTTTATTGCTAGGTTTAAACTAAAAATATGTTATCATCAGTCCATATAAACCTTCTATCATGATATCTTTGTTCCATTTAAGTGTTGGACAGAAAACCGCATAATTAAAATTTATAACGATAAAACTGTTGTAACAGGTCGAGGATAAATATTGTTTTTTCCACAACCAGTTTGTCCACAAATTAATGAACAATGAGGGGTTTTTGTCATAAAGTTTAACTGCTCCATATTTTTTATAACAGAATTTAATCAAAACCAGTTATTATTTTTATCATGCTCTCTGTCAAAACTTGTTCTGTATAATAAAACCCTATGAGGCCTAAATGTTAAGATTAATCCAATCAGTTCTGTAAGATTGTTTCTATTTAAGTCAACATTGATTTTGTTACTTGTTGTTATGATCTTAATATCCTCACCATTGTGAAGAACGACGATGGTAACTAAGGCGTTTAAACGTCTAAGTTTTGCCAGCTAATATTAATTCCTTTTATAAGGTCGTCACTAACGCCCACAACCCCGCCCCTCCCCAAAATCTTTAAAGACAGAAATTTCAAATATTATTGTGAACGTGTCTCCTAATTTTCTGTTTGGGAAGAACGTAATTTTGTAGAAGCTTTCTTTAAAACCGTTTCTCTTCTGTGGAGGATGTACTGTTTTTTCCCATAGGGCGTTATTTCAATTTCTTTCGACTATTGTCATCTGGCATAAGACTTACATGTAAAGGACCTGGTTGAATGCTTTTCTAAAACTTTTTGACGGCTAAAAAATGTAAATGGGCTTATGAATTCAAATTTTATGCCCCCATTCTAAATATGGTTCCAAGTGCCATTTGAGGTCAGGTTTTCGAACTATTTTATATTCATACTGGCCAACATTATTTGCTTCTAGATTGCGCAGTTGTTCTAGTTTAGGAAACTTTTTGTTGTCGCAAACCCTCTTTGCGTTTATAATCACCATCTTTAGTGTACTCAAAACCAACAAAGTGCTATCTCACCATTTGTTAAAAGTCTGTAACGTCTGCAAGGTCTTTTAATTCTAAAGTTATACACCTCACGGGCGCTAATGTAACTCCTGATTCTTCTGGCCCACGCGACATGTTTTAGAACAGCTAATTTTTTTATTTCCAAACAATGTGTAGGTTATCACATTTCACAACTTTCCCTGCTTTGTCTGCGATTTTTATATTAAATGATCCAACCCCCCCACAAACTAATCTTTTAAACTGTAAATTGGGGGAATTGTATAATTTCATAATCGCAATATGCAGCTTTCCCTGACGGAAGAGCTCTTAAAACAGTTGAGGGCCTTCCATCATATAAGTTTTCATCAGTGCTCAGCTCATCCAAATGAACATAGAGTAATGAATGTAATGCAAGATCGAGCGGATTTTCTCCCTCATAAGTAGTTTTGTTTGTGTAACTCTAAAATCTAAATTGTCAGCTGCAAAGCCTAACATTTTAGCTAGCTCTTTATCAAAATAGTAACCTCCTTCTTCTTCGGGCTTGAATGTTAACATTGTTTTAGATTTGCATTGTTAAGTTTGAGAGTAATGTCGAAGTTACTCATTGCTTTTTTTAGTGAGCAAAACCCGTAAAAACCCAAACAGGTATTGTTAACTGGCTAACTTTGGCCCCTGTTTTGTCAACTTTTAGAACCTTTTTAAATTCTCCTTGGCTTTTTTTATATTAAACCATACAAACTTTGTAGAATATTTCATGGAGCGCGACCGTTCTGGTTCCGCATTCGTATTAATAGCATGTTCTAAAAACGAAGGCGGTTTTGGGATTTTGTTATTGTTACAAACTTTTTTTAAACAAAATAAAAATGACTGCATTTAAATATACTGATGCAAAATATTCTCCTGGGCCGCACTACAATCTTAAAAATATAACAACTGATACTCTTGTCATTTCTGTGACCCAGACTGACACCTTTCGAGTAAAGGTGAGTACTCCATTAAACAGATATCTTAACCCTCCATTAAAACGACCACATCGCGAAAGTGTGGTTTAGTTATCCGATGCAGTTTTATCAGAACCAGTTAAACTTTGCTGTGTTTTGTGCATCAACTGGGTGTGGAGTGTCGTATGCTGATCATTTAAATCATCCTGATCCTTTGGTGAGGTCAGTGTACAGATTTCATTTCTATTACACCTTCAGGCGTATTTGACTGAATTGCAAGCGCCATTTGCCAAACGACAAACCGTTTAATCCATTCAGCAACCGAATAGACATGAAGGCTTTTGAAAGGATCGTAACGAATTCCATATTAACTCAAGACAGACTTTAGACAAAAGTCGGATCTTAATCATGGCTTAGGGCACCCCTTATTATTGGGGCGTGCACAGAAAGTAAATTAAGTATGACTGAATCCTCCTTACACATCTTTTTCTTCAGGCACACACTGTTCACCAGGGTCATAGAGCAAGAGCATAAAACAGCAAGGACCCAACATTTATCTTAGGACACCTTCTAAAGGCCCTAAACTAAAGCAGGAATAGAACGAATAAACGACTCTGTTCGTACTTACGTTGGGGGTTTGTTTGCTAGGTTCGCAAGCACAAAACGAGGTCAAAAGCAAAACTGATCCTTCCTTACGGGCTTTGATGCACAAAAACAATACTTAGCAAATTTAAGAGGAACGCCCCATTTTAATTCTACAGTTTGATTTGCCTTCAAGTATTAAAAGATACCAGAATGTTTTACAATACCAAGATCAAAAGTTGACTTTGCTTTTTGTCACGGTTTAAATCATGCTACCGTTCTGACCTTAAAGGCCCGATAGGAACAATAATAAATTACAATTAATGAAATCCCTTTGGCAGGCAATAAAACAGAAGGTTGGAAAACGAATAAATCTGAGCCGTATATTGCAAGCAGAAAAAAACAAGATGACCCCCAGATAAGTCATCCAATCCCGTGGTCAAAGCCCGAAGACGTTGAAGACGCGGACCTGTTCGGATGACCATGAATATGAAAGACAGGGGTGTTCTTGGATTAACTGGCTAGGTACCGGTCTTATTTTAAATATTAACCCAACTACAGAGAACTATGCCATAAGTGCTCGGGCCAAGCAACTACTTTGCTGCAGTAGACAAAACCCGCAACAATCCCCCTATATACCGGTAAAGGGTCCATGGCTTTACGGCTATTTTTTATAAACTCGCAAGAAGATCAAGCTGTTTTTCCCATGATTATCGGTGGCGTGGTGGGGGTGGTGGCGGAGGCTGGGCTTGACCACCGCGCCTGTATGCCACACAGGTGTCTATGCAAATCAAGGCCGTTAACGCTTGCTAAGTGACCCTTGCTCCAAACAGTGTTCGGATTCTTTCGCTGCGTTGTGTCTTCATATAAATCTTTGGATAGTTTCTCTTTTTCTGCTCACTTGAGTTCGTAATTGTTCCGGGTTAGTAGACAACGTTACTGTGACTCTCTTGTTCAAGATTTTTAGTCTTGGGGGGTTATTCTTTCTTATATCAGACCCTAAGTGGCGTCATCAGCCCACGAGTTTTCTTTTCTCTTTTATATGTCTCTATTCACCAGTTTGCAAATTGTTGTTTATTCGCCTCTAAGGGGTTCTTAAGCATGATCAGGGCGCTATTCTTGCAGGGGGTAGCGGGGAGTCGTGTATAGTCTTTAATGTGTTCTTCTGAAAATGGTTCTGCCTCTATGCATTTTTAATTCGTCGGGCGATTGTTTTATCTTTAGTGTCCATGTTTGCATTTGGTTATCTGTCGGGAGTTCCTGCAGTGTGTTTGAAGTTAGCATGTCCTTATTAATTTGGTTTAGTAATGCAAGGCGATTTGATCGCTCCACGAGCCTTTGTCTATTGGGGACTCTTTTAAAAACTTGATGAGTTGGTTAGATGAGCTAACAAGTGTCCTTGGCGCCCTCCAAAAAAGGGTATCTTTACTCAAAATCAAGGGGTCTATAAATTCGGGGGGTTCTTGGCCTAATTGGTAAATGACTGACCTTATTTTCTGTAATTCACGCCGCAAGAGAGCCCCGGCGATGTTGTACCAAAGGAGTCATTTCACTCATGTCGTCGCCGGATCAAAATCATCAAATCTCATCTTCATGCTGCCTGTTTTAATAATAACTTTTTATTGGGGTTTTAAAAAAAATGTCAAGGGCTATGGCTCGATTCTTGACCCGCATAGAAGACTGAAAGAGCCCTTGGCGTGAAGGGAAATAAGCGGATATTACTGTTCCAATAATCCATCTACATTGATGGGATCAATTCTTACTGTCAATTTCAGACAGGAGCAGAGGAGGGGATTGGGGCCAGGCTCTGCGCGTTTACTTCAAAATAGAACTCGCTTCAACAACAGACCCTAACAGGACAGTTGTCCAGAATCTGGGGCGGGCAATCTTTTAAGAAAATTTCTATAAAACTTGGGGGGCAAGAAATATTTTCTTTACACAATGCAGACATATTTTAACCTATTCTGATCTATGGCTAACCGGAATGAAAGGGCTGATCTTGCGTTTCAAGGAATCGAAAATGAAGAAGCACTAAAACATAGAATAGGCGCCGCAGATATTAAAGACGGCAAAAAGTATGTAGCTGTAAATTTTGGTATGGAAACCCGTTTTTTCCTTTCCCCTTAGATTTTGAGTTTTTAAAAAGCGCATGCGCCATACTTTCAAGGAGCATTAAAAGACAGATTGTCATATGAAACTAACTTTAATGATACAAACGCGTTATCAAATCATCAGACACCGAAGCAAAGTAAAAGCATTTCTGACATCTCGTTAGGTTTTGACTTGTTAGCAACCCTAATTTAGCAAGGCTGTTTGAGCAACAATACATCAAAATTAGCATATATTACGAAAGAGTGATTCATCAAAACAACAAAATCCCAGAAGCAGGGCAGACACTATATGGAATTTTAGTTTTAGTGCCCGCAGCAAGATCGCTTAAAGGTATTTATTGCTGTGTGAAGATAAGAACCGTTCAAAAGAGGAAGTGAAAAGTTTATTAATCCTAAAATAACGAAAGTACAATGTTTCGATTGGGGGTATCCTAACCAAATCTCGCTAGCGGGCTTAAACCTTATCACATTTTGATGAAAAAGAAAACTGTTGGGGTGGGAGGGGTAAAAAAGTCTAACAGCAGACCTTGTGTCTAAAGATTTACATCTTCACAATGTTAGGCTTGATGATATTTAACAACAAAATACGGTTTAATGGATTGACCTAAGGTCAACAGAGATAATCAGTTGCAGGAAGCGGGAGAACTGTGAGAGACGTAATAAACATTCAAATTGATAAAGAAGAAGAAGCCGATAAACCGTTTAATGTACATTTGTTTTTAAATATATGATGCGCAGCTGAATATTCAAGATAACAGATTAAAAGATATACAATACTAAATTATTTTTATTTTATAAAAGCATGTCTGTTCAAGTTTATCCAAATGTGCCTACAGCACCGGAGTCGCCAAGAGAAGGGATATAAGAAACCAAACATAAAAACCTTCAGATTAACAAACATTACGAAAATGCAACAAAAACTAGAGCAAGACCTTTCAAAAAATACAGCAAAACCAAACGAAGGTATTCTGCTGCCTTTAATGCGTTACATTTGTTAATACGGGAACATCGACTAAAAGGCTCTATCAGCGGGAACGAGTGTTGGTCTCTTAGCAACGGGCATAGGCGCACCCGCGGTTTTACCTCTAGGCGGTTTGTTTTTGGGCTTTTGGCCTGTGTTCATTAGCTGTAGGTGCTGCCAGCAAAAAAATAAAAACAAAACTCCAAAAGCACACAGCTATGGTTCAACTAATAAGGGCTAAACTTAGTTCGATCAAACTGACAATAAATAAAGCACTAGCTGACTCGAACATCAGGGATGAAAGAATTAATCGTTTACAGGCCGATTTGATGACTACAAAAGACAAAAAGTTTGATCTTCAAACAAAGGCGAGGGCAATTTTTTCTCAACAGCCAGACACCGAGCAGATAAAAAAGGAATGCTTAAAAAAGTAAACGAAACATTAAACTCTGTTCTAAACAGCTCACAGTAACAACATCGAAGGGTGTTATACTTTAGTTTAGACCCAAAGCACAAAAAGACCGTTGATATTGATTCGGTTTAAATTAAATTTTTTTTTTAATTTAAATAAATATTTTGAGTTAGAAAAGAAACCCCAACATGGCTAAGACATATGAAGGACCGGACGAATTGTTTGAAGGAATGCTTGAGAGAGAGCGTTTATCAAGAGCACTGAATGATATTGATCTAGAAGTCATTGATCCAACAAATGTACAGGCAAGCGTTGTTCTTGCTATTTCTCAAGTTCCAAGTAAACTAACAATAGACCCGCCAGTTAAAAGTAATTTTAAAGCTGTTTTAATTTGACTAGTAACAATAAATGAAGAAAATCTAGAAGTCTGGGTCTCGACTAAACAACAGACTATTCTTTGTAATAATGACTTAGGGCCCGGTTGGGCAACCAAATGCTTACGCAGTTTGACGCTGCCGCTGAAGAAGCCAAAATGAGAGGCTCTGGTTGGTCAAGGGCGAAGTCTTAGAGATCAGATTAAAACAGGCTAAGTATGCGCCGATTGTTTGGTAAGGCTTACATTCCACTACCTCCAGCATTAGTTGCGAAAAAAGCAGTTCTAAAAACATAAAGAATACGGACAACAAATGTTTCATGTGGTGTGTTTTTCGCAAGGGTGCATTATATCCGCAAAACGCAGAGAGAGTGTCTAACTATCGTCCTTACATCAATGATCTTAACTTTAGTGGGTGTCCTTCCTGTTGGTATAGACCAAATTTATCAGTTTGAAGAACAAAACAACCCCAAAAACTGTTAATGTCTACACATGGGATGAGGAAACAAATCTACAGGGCCGATTAAAGTGTCCAAGAACAGTCCAACGATTGGCGAACCAAACAAAAATCATGTTGACTTACTACTGATGTTTTCACCAGCGGGGGGTACCGCATTACACATTTATACGAACAATGAGTAAACTAATGCAGCATACTTCAAAAGATGGGCACAAACAAGAATTCTGTAAAAATGTTTAACAAGAATGCCCTCTGTTCAAGCCGCAAGCGAACATAAAAACATTGTATTGGCCCAGTTGACTGTAATACAGGGAAATAATTACGCCCCCAGAAGGCAGTAAAGTTAGTTTTAAAAAGGAAACGGATGCAAAATCCCCATATGTTGTTTACGCAGACCTTTGAGTCGCTTATTGTTCCTTATGAGGGGCCAACCCACAAAACTTCCAAAAACAGCCTTTGTGAGTAATCATCAATTTGTTCATTTTCTTTCATCGTTGTCAGGTCAGATGCGCCCATTCAACGCCAGAATTATATAAGGACCAAATGCGGCTAGAAGATTTTTACCCGCGCATGCAAAAAGTGCGTAATGACTGTTCTTATATCTGAATTTATCTGAAATCATAATGGCGCCTGAAGACCAAGAACAGTATGACTCAGCCACACATTGTTGATTTGTGGTTTAGAACTCCAGTGAAGAAGCAACAAATCCGACAGTAAGAGACCATGATCACATTAGGGGGAAAGTTTAGAGGAGCAGCACACAGTAAAAAGCAATCTTCAACTAAAGTTTGACCCAAAACATGGAAGCTGCCTGTATTCTTTCATAACTTGCGAGGTTACGACCCCTCACCTTATAATGAAAGCAGTAGACAACGCCTTTAGGTGTCATGCATTGCACAGTCATCAGAAAAGTACAAAGTGTTTCACTTTAAATAACATGTCTTTTTTATGACTCTATGCTCACATGATGGGATCATTAGATCACTGGCTATGTCCTTAAAGTCCTGTCCAATAACGGAAGAATATTTGACCCAACATCGTTAGAAAGGGCGTTTACCCTATGAGTACATGAACAGTTGGGGAAAGGTTTGACGAAGACACACTTCCCCCTAAAGGCGCGTTCTTTTCTAGTCTTAGAGGAAAGGGTGTCAGCGATTCTGATTACCAGCATGCTCAAGATGCGTGGCAAAAAGTTAGAGTGTAAAACGATGGGAGACTATCAGACTCCTACTTGATGGCAGATACATGTTTGTTGGCGGACGTCTTTGAAAATTATAGAAAAACCTGCATGAAACATTATAGCCTGGATCCTTGCGCATTATAAATTTTGCGCCCGCGATGAGTTGGGACGCTTTCTTAAAGTTTACTGGAGTACGATTGATTTATTGTCTGACCTACCAATGATTCAGATGATTGAAAACGGATTGCGTGGAGGAATTAGTATGGCGTCACCATCATTACTGTAAAGCAAACAACAAATACTTGGACGACTATGATCCAAGTAAAAAGTCTAAATATCTCATGTATTTAGATGCAAACAATCTGTATGGTTGGGCAATGCGCAATCACTTCCGTTACGCAACTTTAAAATGTACACAGCGCGATCCGAATAAAATTCAAAGGCATTAAAGTGGTTGGGCAGTTTAACGCCTGATCAACCGCGTGGTTCATTCTAGAAGTTGATTTAGAATATCCTCATGAACTCCATGACCTGCATAATGACTATCCATTAGCAGCAGAAAGTCTAAAGATGGGTCCAAGAGAACCGCCTAAACTTGTGCCCAATCTTCGAGGCAAAAAAATTATGTCTGTCATTAAAAGACTTCTGCAATTTATTTAAGACATGGGTTGAAGTTGACAGCAGTTTCATCGCATAATTTTCTTTTTGATCAAGAACAGTTCATGAAACCAACATCATGAAGAACACTGATCTCAGAACTAAATCCACAGATGCTTCAGAAAAAGACTTTTCAAGCTGATGAACAACAGCTGTTTCGGAAAGACTATGGAGAATCCGCACAAGCGTAAAAAATGTTAGATTGGTCACCAAAGAGAACGAAGCAATTAAGCTGACTTCAAAACCTAATTATCAGGACTTCAGAAGATTTCATATCAGCTTTTTGGCATAAGAGAAAAAAAAGAAAGTCAAATTGGACAAGCCCGTTTTTATTGGGTTTACTGTTTTTGAATTATCAAAGCTTTTGATGTTAGAATTTCTTTATGACTACTTTAAGCCCCTGTATCCTGAGTCCAGATGCTTTACACAGATACAGATAGTTTTGTTATAGATTTTCCCTACTGAGACATCTATAAAGACATGGAATTAGAAGTAGCTAAAGGGCATGCAGGATGGTACGACACATCTGATTACCCTAAAGAC
Source organism: Conus ventricosus (assembly GCA_018398815.1). Lineage (NCBI taxonomy): Eukaryota > Metazoa > Mollusca > Gastropoda > Neogastropoda > Conidae > Conus > Conus ventricosus. The sequence continues at coordinate 99,682,019 of CM031603.1, read as the reverse complement.
TCGCCTTTACATTCAATTACTAACAAGAAGGTTTAGGAAAGATGAAGGATGAAATTATCCGGAGGGGTGATTAAGGAGTTTATTGGTTTAAGGTCGAAAATGTACAGTATTTCGAGCCAGGAAAATCATTAAGAAAGCAAAGGGAATATCTCGCAGTGTTGTGCAGTCAAACATATCACATGGACAACTACAAAGAAGCATGTTTGGCAATAAGACTTTTCATCATGACAACGTAAAACTACATCTAATCTACATGAGATCAACACAACAGTGTAACAAGAAGTCGTTTAAAAGAACAAACACAAAACTGTGTTTTTTAATCCGGAGTTTTTCATATGCAAAGGGCATTGGAGACCGCATAAACAGGGGGTTATATTTTTCATCAACTTTTATTAAAAAGATCAATCATAGCTTCATCCAATTCATTAAAATCTTTTCTCCCTGTTTGCTTTGGGGCGTTCGAATTTTTTTTAATTTTTTCAGATATTCTTTTTTCCCCAATTTGGGGGGGGTTTGAGTTGTAGGTGATCTGGATGATTTAGCATGCATTGATTAATCCCCGAAATGTTTCTTTAATAGCATTACACGCATGAAATGATTCCCGTATCATTTTCAAGGTCTCTTCCTTTACCATTCTTGTTTTATTCTGCGCTTCCTTCTGAGCTTCCATTTAAACTCAAATATATTTACGTAAATTAATTAAGCAAAATGGAACTGTGTCTGGAAGGGGTTTTTCTGCAGTTCTTTCACAAAAGAATCTTGAGGAGCTGGTTGTTTTGTTGTGTCAGTTTTCTCGTAAATAATACACCGGCCCGGGTTCATTTTTTCAATTCTTTTTATTTCATATGGATCAACACTCCAAACTGGATCGGTGCCCTGATGCGAGTGTCCCCTTCTGCTTCCCCGGTAAATAAAGGTACCTTACTTTCAAACCAAACGGTAATTTGTTTGCCGGGTGAAGACTCTCCTTCAACAACATTTTTTGTTTTTCTTTTGATTGCTTGTACTGGTTTTAGCCCTTTATAAATTCTTCATTATTCATTGCGCGCAAAAATGAGGGCAGTCTTCTACCCTTCTGTGTTGCGAGAATTGTCAATCAGCTCTCTGTGATAAATGTAGGAGAAAAGTCTTTCGGCTAACTGTTTGTTAAAGTTTTCAACTAAAGCCTGTGATCTGTGAACTCCTGGAATGCCTCTTTTAAAGGTAACTCTATGTTTCAACAATAATTGATTCACTTGCCCTTTTAAAATTCTTTTCCCATCCATCGACTTGAATCATGCGAGGTAAGTTTAAAAGGGCCTCGTTGATATATCAGTTGTATGGCAACAGCAACAGCAGAAGCACTCTTTTGTGTTAATGGTTCCGCATCTTTGTTTCTTGAAGCTATGTCAATGACTGTGAGTGCGTACTAAATCTTTTTCGTCTAATCGTACAGAGGGTAAATATAGAAGATCCATTTGATGGGGTTCGTTTGGAGTTGTTATTCACAAAGTGGTGGGCCCTGTATTCGCCTAGGTGCGGTAAATAAATTTGCCCAAAACGCTTGTTTAGATAACCATTCTCTTGCTGTTTGTTCACTGACCCCGCTGCTTGGCTTAGCTTTTTAATTGCCGTGATTCCCTCCCAATAATCCTTTTGGTGAATAATAGATTTTGTTCATTTTTTATTCAGCCAATATTAAAGCGCAACAAAATACACAACGGTCATGCCAAAGACAATAAACCCGGATTCTGCCCCTTTTGTTTTTCTGATGGTTGATAAAAGTCACTGAATTTTGGGGGGGCAATGTCTCGATTGGTTTGCCTGTTACAAGATAATATTATTTTATTGCTTGATCAACATCTTTAAATGTGTAAGCTGCATGCCCCTGTTTTTTCAGTTTGTTAAATTAAAAAAATCTAACTGCTCAATTCTCCCGCTTTTCATAGCGATCTTGTGCTGCAGCTAGTTGCTCCCCAGCTTTGTTATGTCTTTTTCTCCCCGCCTTCATCTCGCAGTTTACTAAATGCGTAATTACTTCCACCCAAAAGCGAGCGCATTAACCACAGCGCCGCCCATCATCATTACGAGTGAAGCCATTTTTTATAAATGTATTTTTTATTTACATATTTATACTGTCTGGAATTATTCCTGCTTGACTAAAAATCTTTCGTGGCAAACGAAGCTGCAATGATAGCAATTAGCTTTGCTGAATCCTCAAAGTCTAGTTTGCCAAGATCTGCTGGTTTAATTCTTAACAAGCTTTTAAACCCAAACATTGAGTATCCTACACTTAGACCTCCAATAACAGCAGAATGGTAAACAAGGGTTGGTAACAGTTTTTTCGGTGCTCATTTTTAGAAAATAAAATAATTATAATTAATAAAAAACATGAACAACGATGATCTACTACAGCTGCAAGGCAGCCTAAACCTTCCTGAACCCTTTTGAATGACCAATTGATGGCCAAACTGTTATGCCCCAAAAGGAGAGGTTGTATTCTTTGGCACGTGTGGAAAAACAAAAACAGTTCCTCGGAACTGAATTCAGCATTGAACAGATTCAACAGATGTCGCCACAAGACATTATAAAGTATCAAAAACAGGTATGAGCGCAGTTGGGGTCGAGAATGGTAAAAAGCGTTGGGCAAACGGTTCTTAGTTTGTAAAACTAAACTAGTCAGTAGATTTGCTCCCATTGATTCTGAACAAGATCTTACGTATGAAATTTACGCAAGATCCAGTTTTTAACAAAGTCATTAGAGTCTCTAGGATGTGATTATACTACAAATTTGGAACATTGTTATCGCCATTAATCATGGGATTAATAACTTTTAATCATATAGATTTTATTTCCCTTCAAAATGAAACCCAGCCAGAAAATCAGCAGAATCAGAAAACACTGAATCAGGTGGAGAAAGTAACCAAGCCAGAAAATCAGCAGAACCGGAAAACACTGAATCAGGCGGAGACCAGTTTAAAAGCATCCCATCCTGGGCGTGTTAAAGCAGGAAAAAAATTAGCAGAGTGGAACAGACAAAAAAAATTAATGTTACAGAATAAACTCATAATGAAAAAATAACACCGCCAACGCCAGAACAAGTTGATTCAATGCCAGCTATAAAAACTCATGTGATTCAAGACCTACAGCACCAAAGTCTTCATGGTATATTGAACTTAAAACTGTTGCCATTTTTGGCGCCCTTGCTGCTGTGGGGGGCGGTTATTACGGGTTATAAAATATATACACAATGGCAACAGAAACAAAAGCAATCAAAAAAATCTGAACCGCTAAATACAGAAGACAACAGCACGCCAGAACCGTCAACAACAAAAGATCATTTTGATCCATTTCAGATGGAATAATTTTTAAAAAACTTAATTTAAAATTTTTTTAAAAAAATAGATCATGGCGTATTATAAAATGATAAAAGTCAATAAATAAAGACATGGAGTCTATAAAAGACATTTCCATAGACCAGAATTGTAATCAATGCAGTTGCTTAGGATGTAAGAACTTCATTTAAAATCTATGCTGACCCATCTCGCGCAGAGAACGCCGAGCAAGATATTCTCATGATGACGCGTTTTTTTGAGGCGTGTGTGTACTATATTAGACACTACTATTTAAGATAAAAACAAGATGTTTATTTTTTTTGATAATTATAAGATAACTTGAATAAGAAACTTTTTTGTACTTAAGGATGACTTGAGGGTGACTTAATCAAGAACTTATTAAGAACTTGATGTAAATTAATTAAGAACTTAATTTAAGAACTTGGGTGATTTAAATTAAAAACTTAATTAAGGACTTGGGGTAACTTAATCAAGAACTTATTAATAACTTGATGTAACTTAATTAAGACTTAATTAAGAGCTTAATTAAGAACTGGGGTGACTTTATTAAAAACTTAATTAAGGACTTGGGGAACTTAATCAAGAACTTAATTAAGGACTTGGGGGGACTTGGGGGTGACTTTGGGTGACTTGGGGGTGAAGGTGTCAAGTGTCTCAAAGTAGAACTGGGGCCACTTTCTTTGTGACTGAAGGCCAGCAACTAGGTCCCAAAAGTTCCTATGTGATCACTTGAAACCAATTTTACTGCTGCGCTTTGCAGGTCAAACGTTCTTACAGAACGTTTGACCTAGTTCGCTGCTGTGCTCCTCTTTTCTCAACCAGGCTTGCAACTGGGTTTGGCAGAGTTACAGCAGTTACTGCTGTAGCCAGCTTTTATGGCGGCTCTAATCGCCAGTAGTAGTACATCCGTCATTGTATATTTGGAGCATTTTATGGAGATAGTGCTGGCTACCCACTACTCCTCTCCCCTATGGGAGATGTACTAAGACCTGCCTAACCCTATCTATTCTTGCCAGAACATTCGAAAATCGTTATCCATTGCATAAGTTTAATAATACTTTGACGTTTAATATACGTTCAGCAATGCTAATCCCCAGCTTATGGAATTTAGATAGTTGTAAAAACTATTGAAAGCTGAATAAGTTTTCTAGCATATGAATCAGACATGCCCACCTGCGCCTGAAGAAATGAACGCCATGTTTGATGCGTTTTTGCTCTTTCAAACATGGCTTACTGTCCAACAATCAACCGTGATGAATTGTTTTGCTTTTATTTTGTTTTATCAACATAGCACCGCCTTTTAAAAAAGGAAGCATCTCATCAACAGTTAAACACTTATTATAATTGGCCTCATCTTGTTCGCTAATGTCATTTCATTTCCTTGAACCAACAAACCTTGAAGATAGTCGTTCATTTCCAAAGCAGTCGGTTCACTTTTTTCTTTTTCTCCACCCTCTAGGAAAGCAATACTTCTTTTCGGTTTAACTGGTAAAAAACATGCTTCACCTAATTCTTTTTCCGACAAATACTCTAACATGCAGTTAAAGTAAAACTTGTGATCTTGAATAGCCCCATTCTGTTCCTCAGTAAACCGGTTCGCCATTTTAGAATAACACAACCAAACACACAGCACAATAAACGCGTCCTGCTAGTCGGGAGTCAGTAGAAGAATGTGTGGTCATGTGAGCGCCCGTGACGTGGCAGAGCAGGGTCGTTGACACCGCCCTGACAGAGTTGACAGTACTGAAAAGAGAGCCGACCTCTTCCAAGTTCAGCCGTGGGAACGGAGTGAAGGGTTCTAGAAGGCTGATGTCATATGTTGTAATGGGCAGGCTGGGCGGGAGGGAGTGGGGTGAAGAGGAGGGGGAGAAGAGGGGGAGGAGGTGTGGCGGTATTGATTTTTTGGCCTCACAGTTTGTCAGCAGGCTGAGCGACCGGCTAACTTAAAACGCAGACACTATTTATTATAGATGACTGTACAGCAGAAAGAAACACTTTGTCAAACCCGGCTTTCGGTGGAAGACATGCAGAGAACTAATAAATAGTGTGTGTGTGTGTTCGTGTGTGTGTTCGTGTGTGGTGTGTGTGTGTGCGCATACGCACGTATTTTGTGAAACGCAGAACACGTATGTCTATGGCTCCAAGACTGGTCTCTCCTCCGAGTCTAAATGAAAATATTATTTAAAACCACAAGCAATCCTTTGCCACACGTTGCTCTGAGGACAACTTGACCTTAACGGGCTTTGGCTGAATAGAGCGCCTCTCTCTCTGCTGACAACTCCACGCTGTAATTAGTAAGTAATCGGATAGCCTAGTGCACCCCCGTTTGTATATAGGGCGCGTTCAGCCACGTCTGCTTTTCTCCTACGTTACTCTATGGGGCGTGTTTAGCCACGGCTACTTTCCCCTACGTTACTCTATAAAAACTTTAGTAAATTAGTATTGAAAACAGATAACCCTACACAGTATGTTTGTTTGTAGATAATCGTTATTTTTTGGTTATTGAAGTCTTACTTGTCAGAGAACGTAGAAATACCAATCCTGGGTCACTTCGTCCGAAACTGGGTTGAGGACGAAGTGAGCCAGGATTGGTATTTCTACGTTCTCTTTTTGTCTTCCCTTTCCCACCTTTCCTTCTGTCTGTCTCTCTGTTCAGTCTCTGTGGGAGGTGTTTATTCTTCAGTGGCAAAGAGCTGACATTGCAGGCGACAGGAATCTGTTGTTCAAGCCATTAGCTTTGTTTGTCAGTGGTGGACGAACACAAACAATCCGCAATCAGAGCCACTGTCAATAAGAACAGCAGTCCATTCCACGCGCTGTGGGCACGGGGTCAGAGGTTGTCTAGGACTCCGCTGTGTTTGTCTGAGTTGGCTTTTTGTTTCTGTCCGCCGGTAATTGTCTTTTTGCCCCCCCCCCCCCACCTCCTCCATCCCTTCTGTCTCTCTGTCTGTGTCTATCTCTGTCTGTCTGTCTGTCGCTTTCTCTCTCTCTCCCTCTCTCTCTCTCTCCCTCCCTCTCTCTCTCTCTCTCTCTCTCTCTCTCGCTCGCTCGATCTCTCTCCCCTTCTCCCTCCCTCTTCTCTCTCTCTGCCTCATTTCCTCACTCTTCCTCTCTCTCTCTCTCTCCTCTCTCTCTCTCTCTCTCCCTTCTCCCTTCTCCCTCTCTCTCTCTCTCTCTCTCTCCCTCCTCTCTCTCTCTCTCTCGCTCGCTCCTCTCTCTCCCCTTCTCCATCCCTCTTCTCTCTCTCTGCCTCATTTCCTCACTCTTCCTCTCTCTCTCTCTCTCTCTCTCTCTCTCTCTCTCTCTCTTTCTCTCTGTCTCCCCCTCCCCTCTCTCTCTCTCTCTCTCTCTCTCTCCCTCCCTCTCTCTCTCTCTCTCTCGCTCGATCGCTCTCTCTCCCCTTCTCCCTCCCTCTTCTCTCTCTCTGCCTCATTTCCTCACTCTTCCTCTCTCTCTCTCTCTCTCTCTCTCTCTCTCTCTCTCCCCCCCCTCTCTCTCCTCTCTCTCCGTCTCCTCTCTCTCTCTCTCTCTCTCTCTCTCTCTCTCTCTCTCTCTCTCTCTCTCTCCCTCTCTCTCTCCCTCTATCTCTCTCTCTGTCTCCCTCTCTCTCTCTCTCTCTCTCTCTCTCTCTCTCTCTCTCCCTCTCTCTCTCCCTCTCTCTCTCTGTCTCCCCCCTCTCTCTCTCTCCCCTCTCTCTCCTCTGTCTCCCTCTCTCTCTCCCTCTCTCTCTCTCTCTCTCTCTCCTCCCTCCCTCTCTCTCTCTCTCTCTCTCTCTCTCTCTCTCCCTCTCTCTCTCTCTCTCTCTCTGTCTCTCTGGCTCTTCCCCACGCCTTTGTTTGTTGATATTTGTAGTGTACAGACGTATTATTTGTATTCACGAAAGTACAAGAGAGAGGAGGAGGAGGAGGAGGAAGAGTAGGAGGAGGAGGAGAGAGAGAGAGAGAGAGAGAGAGAGAGAGAGAGAGAGAGAGAGAAGAGAGAGAGAGAGAGAGAGAGAGAGAGGGAGGGAGGGAGGTGTGTCCATGAGCCTATGTCATCCGCACAGTTACGTCCCTTGCTACACTTTTCAATCCCAGAAGTTTAATTTCGCGCATGACCGGAAGGCGCAAGGAAGAATTGC
>CM031603.1:99654564-99667064 GCA_018398815.1 Conus ventricosus | reverse complement strand
TTCTGCTGGCACTGTCTCTCTGTTATCTTCACTGAATGACCAATACCATGTCATGCTAATCAACCATTCTGCTGGCACTGTCTCTGTTATCTTCACTGGAATGACCAATACCATGTCATGCTAATCAACCATTCTGCTGGCACTGTCTCTGTTATCTTCACTGGAATGACCAATACCATGTCATTGTCACACTGTCACTTTTGCCCGCACGCATTCATGACAGCATTTCCCTCCATACGCATACGCAATCTTTCCAATCAACCAAAAGGCGCACTACCGAATGTTTTTCTTCTCCCCTCTCCTTCAGGGAAAAACATTTTACTAAATCACATCAAACAATTTATAAACGGATTTTATAGATGTAGCTCTCTTTCCACTGAGAGGCAACTAACTCACGCAAGACTTCATAAAGTCACGGCCTTCACACAACATTGGCCCACAAAATCCAGACCAGGAAATAAATAATTCCAGTACTCACTGATGCCACGCCTGCATCAAACACAAGACTTCATATGGTCGTGCTTTCCTGTCTCTCACAGACATCGTATCACCCCCTTTAAATTCTCCCGTCACTGGAGATAGGATTTCCAACTTCTCTTCCTCGCCTTCTCCTGTCCCTGGAGAAGTGACGAGTTCCGACTCCTCTCCCTCGACTTCTCCTGACCCTGGAGAGATTACGAGTTCCGACTCCTCTCCCTGGAGTCTTTACTGGTAGGGGCTGAACTACCGGTGTGTTCCCCACACCATGGCCATCTTCAACCACCTCACGGGTTGCAAGGGGAAGAGTAAAAGGTGAAGGGTGAAGGGCGAAGGGTGAAGGGCTGAAACACGAATAAGGTTCGTGTAAGTAACCTGCTTCCCAATTTACTTATGAATTCTTTCTTTCTCTTTTCTTTAGGTTTTTCCCTGTAGCTTTCCCCACTATCTATGGCTCACCTGGTAATGACTGGTCAGCAACGAGGACCAGCGTCCTGACAGGTTCGAGTCTCTAGGCCATCTGCTGGGCTAAAACTGATTCTTTCCTCCCTCCTCCTAGTGAGTGCATACTCAGTGTTCAAAACACATGACCAGCACCTTACCAGCCCTTATTAAACTATCTCTCTGTGGTCACTTTCACCCAATGACCACTTTTCTTTCTTTACTGAGTATATCTCACAATTATTTGGGGACGCCCGCTACACTAGTCAAGCCACACGAATATTCTTCCTTTTTAGTTGTGGCATGGGGAAATGATTCATATCACTAAACTACATGTGATGGAGCGTCACATGCCTTGATGTGAGGCTACGTCACATGACAGTCATGCTAATCAACCATTCTGCTGGCGCTGTCTCTGTTATCTTCACTGGAATGACCAATACCATGTCATGCTAATCAACCATTCTGCTGGCACTGTCTCTCTGTTATCTTCACTGGAATGACCAATACCATGTCATGTTAATCAACCATTCTTTCTTTGAATCGAACACGCAAAAGGAACACAAAGGGGATAAAAAGAAACATAAAAAGAGATGCGATCATCTGTAGCTAAATGGAAATAGCGACTGGAAGACAGACACAGACACAGAGTGACAGAGGAAGAGAATGCAAACAAACAAGAAATGAAGAGAAAAGGACGAGAGAAAAAGTTGTACAGAAATGAAAAGAGAAAGAAAGAAAGGAAAGAAAATGTAAAAAAAGAAAAAGAAAGAATAGGACTGGGGAAAAAAGAAAAGGGCTGAAGGGGGTGAGAGATATGCACAGAGAGAGAGAGAGAGGGGGGAGAGAGACAGAGAGAGAGAGACAGAGGGAGGGAGGGAGAGAGAGAGAGAGAGAGAGAGAGAGAGAGAGAGAGAGAGAGAGAGAGAGAGAGAGAGAGAGAGGAGCGAGAGAGAGAGAGAGAGAGACAGAGAGAGAGAGAGAGAGAGACAGACAGACAGACAGACAGACAGACAGACAGAGAATGTCGACGACACTCAGTGAACCAGACAATGACGAACCTTGCTGCATTTTTGCCCTCGATCTCCAAAAAGGTTAATTCAGTGCACGACCAAACGACGCCAGGAAGGAGAGCGTTGTGTCTTCTTTTCTTTTTTTCCCTCTCTGTCTTCACTCTGAAGTCTGCTTTTCCAATGGCCCAGGGTCGACATCACCGCCCGACTTCTCCCAATGTGGAATCCTGTCTTTTATTTTCCGACGATCGTCTTGCTTTGGCGGTGGAGGGTACAGAAAAAAAAGCAACAACAAAGACAGACATGAATCAGTTTATTTGATTCCGTGCTCGGTTTTAGAGGAGGTGGTAGATTTTTCTGGTCCTTGTTTATGGTGTTTGTCTTTGGCTGCATCTGTAAATGTGCCTTGAAAATATGTCTCCCTGTTTTATTTCCAACACTCCCTCCCTCCGTCTCTGTCTCTGTCTCTGTCTCTCTCTGTCTCTCTGTCTCTGTCTGTCTGTCTGTCTGTCTGTCTGTCTCTCTCTCTCTTCTCTCTCTCTCTCTCTCTCTCTCTCTCTCTCTCTGTCTCTGTCTCTCTCCGTCTTTCTCTCTGTCCTCTCTCTCACTGTCTCTCTCTGCGCGTATGTGCCTGCGTGAGCATGTACTCTCACGCGTGCACGAGTCTGTGTGTGTGTGTGTGTGTGTGTGTGTGTGTGTGTGTGTGTGTGTGTGTGTGTGTGTGTGTGAGTCTATCTATCAATCTATCTGTCTGTCTGTCTGTCTGTCTCTGTGACTATGGATGAATGTATGGGGTGTGGTACAGCAGCAGACAGGTGACAGGAAAGTGGCGGGGACACACACAGTCCATGACCAGTGTCCGCCCATCTGTCCCCTGGTCCTGCCGCTTCACACGTCACACTGTTCTCTGCACCCTGTCCCCTGGTCCTGCCGGCTCACACGTCACACTGTTCTCGGCACCCTGTCCCCTGGTCTTGTCGCTTCACACGTCACACTGTTCTCTCTGCACCCTGTCCCTTGTCCTGCTGCCCTCACACGTCACACTGTTCTCTGCACCTGTCCCCTGGTCCTGCTGCCTCATACGTCACACTGTTCTCTGCACCCTGTCCCCTGGTCCTACCGCCTGACACGTCACGCTGTTCTCTGCACCCTCTCCATCCTCTCGCAACCTGTTCTCCCCCCCCCCCGCCCTCCCTTCCTCCCTCGTCCCACACTTTCTACTGTGGTTAGTGCCTGTTATATCTAGCATGTCTGCTATTTGTCTTTAATTCCATCTTGTAAATGTTGTGCATACACATATATGTGACTTTCCTTTGAAGCATAATGTGTGTGCGCCCATTCCATGAATCATGCACAAATTTGCTCGCATAGTAAGAGAGAAGAGAGAGAGAGAGAGAGAGAGAGAGAGAGAGAGAGAGAGAGAGAGAGGAGAGAGAGAGAGAGAGAGAGAGAGAAGCAGACAGACAGAGACAGCCAGGCAGAAACAGAGACAGACATACAGACGAAGAGGCACAGAGTGTGAGGAACTGTGCCGACTTTTTTTGTTTTACTGAGAAAGGCCCAGGCCCAGAGTAAAAGTAAACTGGACGTGCGGTCGGGCTAAGAAAGAGGATGTATTTCTGTGGCCTTGTTGAGGCCATATCAATCAGAAAGAGGATGTATTTCTGTGGCCTTGTTGAGGCCATATCAATCAGAAAGAGGATGTATTTCTGTGGCCTTGTTTAGGCCATATCAATCCGAAAGAGGATGTATTTCTGTGGCCTTGTTGAGGCCATATCAATCCGAAAGAGGATGTATTTCTGTGGCCTTGTTGAGGCCATATCAATAAGAAAGAGGATGTATTTCTGTGGCCTTGTTGAGGCCATATCAATCAGAAAGAGGATGTATTTATGTGGCCTTGTTGAGGCCATATCAATCAGAAAGAGGATTATTTCTGTGGCCTTGTTGAGGCCATATCAATCAGAAAGAGGATGTATTTCTGTGGCCTTGTTGAGGCCATATCAATACGAAAGAGGGTGTATTTCTGTGGCCTTGTTGAGGCCCTATCAATAAGAAAGAGGATGTATTTCTGTGGCCTTGTTGAGGCCATATCAATAAGAAAGAGGATGTATTTCTGTGGCCTTGTTGAGGCCCTATCAATCAGAAAGAGGATGTATTTCTGTGGCTTTGTTGAGGCCATATCAATAAGAAAGAGGATGTATTTCTGTGGCCTTGTTGAGGCCATATCAATCAGAAAGAGGATGTATTTCTGTGGCATTGTTGAGGCCATATCAATAAGAAAGAGGATGTATTTCTGTGGCCTTGTTGAGGCCATATCAATCAGAAAGAGGATGTATTTCTGTGGCCTTGTTGAGGCCATATCAATAAGAAAGAGGATGTATTTCTGTGGCATTGTTGAGGCCATATCAATCAGAAAGAGGATGTATTTCTGTGGCCTTGTGAGGCCATATCAATAAGAAAGAGGATGTATTTCTGTGGCATTGTTGAGGCCATATCAATCAGAAAGAGGATGTATTTCTGTGGCATTGTTGAGGCCATATCAACAAATCCAAAACCACTTCAGGTTTATGAGATCCAGTCCACTTTGTGTACTAAACGGTTTCATCAGGTCTATGAGGTCCAGTCCACTTTGTGTACTAAACGGTTTCATCAGGTCTATGAGGTCCAGTCCACTTTGTGTACTAAACGGTTTCATCAGGTCTATGAATTCCAGTCCACTTTGTGTACTAAACGGTTTCATCAGGTCTATGAGGTCCAGTCCACTTTGTGTACTAAACGGTTTCTTCAGGTCTATGAGGTTCAGACCACTTTGTGTACTAAACGGTTGCTTTTTATTGGCGCTGTTTGAGGCCAGCTTGATGCTGATGAAGGCCAACTTACAAAAACAATGTGTGAAACTATTGTTAAAAGCATGTTATGTATACACTGTAAAAAGAAAATAAGTTAAACTATTGTTAAAAGCATTTTATGTATACACTGTAAAAAGGAAACAGTGGTTGACTGACAGGGGAACTCACTTGTGTGTATGTCCGTCTGGCTGGGTGACGACATTACGCAAGGATGAGACTGACAAAGAAATTCAGTTGGTTTCATTTCGCCACCTGCAGACCAGTTACCCGCACACACACGTGGAGCTCAAGAGACAGCGGGATATGAAAGAGGACAAGACTAGGAAGAGAGGCCAGAGAAGAGCAGGGATCATGGCCGGAGAAGAGCAGGAAACATGGCCAGAGAAGAGCAGGAAACATGGCCAGAGAAGAGCAAGACACATGGCCAGAGAAGAGCAGGAAACATGGCCAGAGAAGAGCAGGAAACATGGCCAGAGAAGACCAGAAAACCTGGCCAGAGAAGAGCAAGAAACCTGGCCAGAGAAGACAGGACACATGGCCAGAGAAGACCAGAACACCTGGCCAGAGAAGAGCAGGAAACCTTGCCAGAGAAGAGCAGGAAACCTGGCCAGAGAAGAGCAGGAAACATGGCCAGAGAAGACACGACACATGGCCAGAGAAGAGCAGGACACATGGCCAGAGAAGAGCAGGACACATGGCCAGAGAAGACAGGAAACCTGGCCAGAGAAGAGCAAGAAACCTGGCCAGAGAAGACAGGACACATGGCCAGAGAAGACCAGAACACCTGGCCAGAGAAGAGCAGGAAACCTTGCCAGAGAAGAGCAGGAAACCTGGCCAGAGAAGAGCAGGAAACATGGCCAGAGAACACACGACACATGGCTAGAGAAGAGCAGGACACATGGCCAGAGAAGAGCAGGACACATGGCCAGAGAAGAGCAGGACACATGGCCAGAGAAGACCAGGAAACCTGGCCAGAGAAGACCAGGACACATGGCCAGAGAAGACCAGGACACATGGCCAGAGAAGAGCAGGATACATGGCCAGAGAAGACCTGGATACATGGCCAGAGAAGAGCAGGACACATGGCCAGAGAAGAGCAGGACACATGGCCAGAGAAGCGCAGGACACCTGGCCAGAGAAGCGCAGAAAACCTGGCCAGAGAAGAGCAGGAAATCTGGCCAGAGAAGACAGGACACATGGCCAGAGAAGAGCAGGACACATGGCCAGAGAAGAGCAGGAAACCTGGCCAGAGAAGAGCAGGAAACATGGCCAGAGATGAGCAGGAAACATGGCCAGAGAAGAGGAAGAAACCTGGCCAGAGAAGAGCAGGAAACCTGGCCAGAGAAGAGCAGGACACATGGCCAGAGAAGAGGAAGAAACCTGGCCAGAGAAGAGCAGGACACATGGCCAGAGAAGAGCAGGAAGCATGGCCAGAGAAGAGCAGGACACATGGCCAGAGAAGAGCAGGACACATGGCCAGAGAAGAGGAAGAAACCTGGCCAGAGAAGAGCAGGACACATGGCCGGATGAGGACAGCACGTGCCGCCTGTCAAACGACGTTCTAGGAAGAATCAGACAGCAGAAAGCACAGGAGAAGAACCCCACCCCAACCCCTCATCCCCGTCCACCCACATCCTCCTTTACGCCTTAAGTCGGACGTTTAACTGGCATGTCTGCCGGACAAATGTTGTAAACTGGGAAATTTCAACCTCCAATTTCACGTTTGTTCCTTGTCATCCCGCCGGAACTCTTTTCCTCCTCTGCCAGGGCTCTGGTCCTCTTCTTATCGGCAGTCGACAGCTGTTTGATCAGATCACCGCCTCTGCCAGAGCTGTTGTCTTCTTATCGGCAGTCGACAGCTGTTTGATCAGATCACCGCCTCTGCCAGAGCTCTAGTCTTCCTATCGGCAGTCGACAGCTGTTTCAGCTGTTGCTCCGACCACGAAGGTCGGGACTTGGAAGGCAGATTTGCTGAAGCTGTTGGCCAGACTGGCCTCGCTGCTGTGCTCTGCTTTCACGTCCACTAGTGTGGAGAACAGGCTGCTTTCACGTCCACTAGTGTGGAGAACAGGCTGTTCTCCTCTGTTTCTGACTGTTCCACCTAAAGCCTTGGAGGTGGAGGACGGTCGAGCAGTGGTGGTGTCTTCCCATTTGTCCTGATGGATTGTCATTGTGTTTGAGATCGACATTGGACGAGTTAGGGTTGTGGCTGGAGAATAGAGAGAGAAGCATGTGTGTTAGAGAGAGAGAGAGAGAAGAGAGAGAGAGAGAGAGAGAGAGAAGAGAGAGAGAGAGAGAGAGAGAGATAGTTATTGGCTGAGGAGGGCAGAGAGCAGGTGTGCTGAAAACCACTGGGATTGGTGGGGGTGATGTATGTTTCACAGAGGCCAGTTGTGGTGTGACCTCACTGAGCAATGGATGGACCAGTCTTTTTTTTTTTTGTCCCACCTCTGCGCCACCTCAGAGGCAGTGCACACACGCCGCTCATTCCGTTACCCCGTCCACAGCCACAGCCCGGTCGGCCCCGCCGCAGCCCCGGCACCGGCAATCCACAGGGAGCAGCCAATGTCAAGTCGTCAAGAGGCAACCCACCGGAGGAGACACTGCACTGCTGCCGAGTCACTTCGGTGGTGTTCAGTGGCGCCTGTTCTGATCAAACATACGCAGGACACCACCTACTAAGCCCCTACTGACGACAATAATTGCTTAGTCGCGGAGCCGGCGTGAGTGAGCTCTCCCTCCGGAGGGCGCCACCACGTCCGTCCAACGACAGTCCCCATGGACTCACCGATACCGGTGACCCCGACTGAACCAAATCAAGGCCACAGACGTGGAGAGGACATCGAAATTGAGGTCACCATGAGAGCAGGGCATGAAGGGCCACAGAATTTGAGACATTTTTTATGCTGATCGATGAGAGTGGGGATGATTAAGATGATGCTGCGGATTTCCATTTCGGTCTGAGACTACATGACAGGGCTGTTCTCTACGCTTCCTTTCATAATATATCCCGGCGTCAACCAGGCCCGAGAGATACAGGCACCTGCAGTGTTGGTCAGGAAATTTGAGCAACACTCTCAGAAACGCATCCATTAAGTGGATGAAACTCGACTGTGTGGTCCCAGTCTTCCCAAATGAGTCAGCAGCAAACTCAACTCTGGGTAGGAGCCGGTCGGGGCAGAAAAACCCACATGACTCTGATGGGATTCGAACCCACGACCTCCCAGCTGGGAGTCCGCGACGCTAACCACTTCGCCACGGCGGCTGGTGGATGGACCAGTCTTGGTGCCCCATGTCATCCTGATAGTCTGTGTCCTGTGCCTGACACGTCCTTTCAGCGCCAGCAGCCTCAGCATTCTGTCTCATTCATCTGTCTGTCTGTCTGTCTGTCTGTCACTCTCTCTCTCTCTCTCTCTCTCTCTCTCTCTCTCTCTCTCTCTCTCTCTCTCTCTCTCTCTCTTTCTCTCTCTCTCTCTCTCTCTCTCTCTCTCTCTCTCTCTCTCATTTCACGTGACTGAAATTTTGAACTAAGTTTATGTTTTCTTTCATGAAACCCAAATTTCTTTCCTCTGAAAAAGAAAAACAACCCGCGATTGAGCTGTTCTATAAAGCAAGCAAGCGAGAGGTCATTGAGATGTGTCTATAGATATATGACGTGGGGATGATTTGGGACTGGAAACTGTTTTGGTAAGCGGTTTTGTAAAGATGAAAATTTAATATGATCGATACCTTTATAGGGAGCAGACGTATGAAGGCTTACACATAAAGAAACTAGGAGGAGGGAGGGAGGGAAGGAAGAGAGGGCCATGGGGATGGCAGAAGGCTCATTCAGGCATTCCCAGAAGTAGAAATGGCTGAACTGTGAACCTTCCAGCATCCAGTCCCATTGCCTCAGCCCACACTGACCATTACCCCGTGAATACGTTTTCATACGCGTGGTGCTTTGGGTTATTTATCTGTAGGCCGTCCCATACTCTGTGCTGTCTCAATGCTTTGCCGCCACGTCACTCTGTTGACCCCAGCCCCCTTCTCCTTCTCCGCCGCTCTCGCCGTCCTACACAGACACACCCAGACCCCCCACCATTACCAGGCCATAGAGAGCCATCAGTACACACCCAGACCTTCCCACCATTAGCAGGCCATAGAGAGCCATCAGTACACACCCAGACCTTCCCACCATTAGCAGGCCATAGAGAGCCATCAGTACACACCCAGACCGTCCCACCATTAGCAGGCCATAGAGAGCCACCAGTACACACCCAGACCTTCCCACCATTAGCAGGCCATAGAGAGCCATCAGTACCTGGTCACCCAGACCTTCCCACCATTAGCAGGCCATAGAGAGCCATCAGTACCTGGTCACCCAGACCTTCCCACCATTAGCAGGCCATAGAGAGTCACAGTACCTGGTCACCCAGACCTTCCCACCATTAGCAGGCCATAGAGAGTCACAGTACCTGGTCACCCAGACCTTCCCACCATTAGCAGGCCATAGAGAGCCATCAGTACCTGGTCACCCAGACCTTCCCACCATTAGCAGGCCATAGAGAGCCATCAGTACACACCCAGACCTTCCCACCATTAGCAGGCTATAGAGAGCCATCAGTACCTGGTCACCCAGACCTTCCCACCATTAGCAGGCCATAGAGAGCCATCAGTACACACCCAGACCTTCCCACCATTAGCAGGCCATAGAGAGCCACCAGTACACACCCAGACCATCCCACCATTAGCAGGCCATAGAGAGCCATCAGTACACACCCAGACCTTCCCACCATTAGCAGGCCATAGAGAGCCATCAGTACACACCCAGACCTTCCCACCATTAGCAGGCCATAGAGAGCCATCAGTACACACCCAGATCTCCCCACCATTAGCAGGCCATAGAGAGCCATCAGTACACACCCAGACCTTCCCACCATTAGCAGGCCATAGAGAGCCATCAGTACCTAGTCACCCAGACCTTCCCACCATTAGCAGGCCATAGAGAGCCATCAGTACACACCCAGACCTTCCCACCATTAGCAGGCGATAGAGAGCCACAGTACCTGGTCACCCAGACCTTCCCACCATTAGCAGGCCATAGAGAGCCACCAGTACCTGGTCACCCAGACCTTCCCACCATTAGCAGGCCATAGAGAGCCACCAGTACACACCCACACCCTCCCACCATTAGCAGGCCATAGAGAGCGATCAGTACCTGGTCACCCAGACCTTCCCACCATTAGCAGGCCATAGAGAGCCACCAGTACACACCCAGACCTTCCCACCATTAGCAGGCCATAGAGAGCTATCAGTACACACCCAGACCTTCCCACCATTAGCAGGCCATAGAGAGCCACCAGTACACACCCAGACCTTCCCACCATTAGCAGGCCATAGAGAGCCATCAGTACACACCCAGACCTTCCCACCATTAGCAGGCCATAGAGAGCCATCAGTACACACCCAGACCTTCCCACCATTAGCAGGCCATAGAGAGCCATCAGTACACACCCAGACCTTCCCACCATTAGCAGGCCATAGAGAGCCATCAGTACTGGTCACCCAGACCTTCCCACCATTAGCAGGCCATAGAGAGCCACCAGTACACACCCAGACCTTCCCACCATTAGCAGGCCATAGAGAGCCACCAGTACACACCCAGACCTTCCCACCATTAGCAGCCCATAGAGAGCCATCAGTACCTAGTCACCCAGACCTTCCCACCATTAGCCGCTTTCTCTCGTACATACATGCTCGCGCGGGAACAAGAACACACGTGATTAGAGATTATTTATTTTTTGTTAGGGCCATTGAGTCTTTTGAGCAGGAACGTGAACAAAATTCACAGGCACTGCAAGCTTAAATGTTCACAGCCAGGGATGGGGAAGTGAACAGAGAAAAGACAACTGGGAACATTGAGGTCATAAGCGATATGCAAATAGAATACAAATAATTAGCAAACTATTTGACAATACAAGCAATACACATCTGAATACTGAAGGCTGTTTCTGATACTTCTTATTAACTGGTGTCTAAGATTATTCAAAGTAGAACAATAAAATACAAAATGAACTCCATCATCCAGAGGGAGGGAGGGAGGGAAGGATGGAGGAGAGAGCTGAGAAGAGAAGTAGAAAGGGTGGAGGTGGGCGGGTGAAACAGTTCCCCTGGAAACAAGCAGTAGGTGAGAGTGGGTGAGAGGCAGAGTGTGAAGAAGACAGCCTCACTCTGTCTGTCTGTCTGTGTCTGTCTCTGTCTCTGCCTTTGTCTCTGTCTCTCTGTCTCTGTCTCTGTGAGAGGCAGAGTGTGAAGAAGACAGCCTCACTCTGTCTGTCTGTCTGTCTGTCTGTCTGTCTGTGTCTGTGTCTGTCTCTGTCTCTGCCTTTGTCTCTGTCTCCCTGTCTCTGTCTCTGTGAGAGACAGAGTGTGAAGAAGACAGCCTCCAGCACTGGGTGATGACAGTTCCCCTGGAAACAAGCAGTCAGTGAGAGTGGGTGAGAGGCAGAGTGTGAAGACGACAGCCTTCAGCACTGGGTGTTGGCCTTGCCCTGACAATGGAAGGCTGTGACCATGACATTGCCACATCCCTGAACACCCCATCATTAGGGCGGCTTGTACCCACGATGTCCACAGTGACCATTGACACATCCCTGTACACCCCATGATTAGGGCGGCTTGTACCCACGTTGTCCACAGTGAGCATTGACATATCCCTGTACACCCCATGATTAGGGCGGCTTGTACCCACGTTGACCACAATGACCATGACATTGACACATCCCTGTACACCCCATCATTAGGGCGGCTTGTACCCACGTTGTCCACAGTGACCATTGACACATCCCTGTACACCCCATGATTAGGGCGGCTTGTACCCACGTTGTCCACAGTGAGCATGGACACATCCCTGTACACCCCATGATTAGGGCGGCTTGTACCCACGTTGACCACAATGACCATGACATTGACATATCCCTGTGCACCCCATCATTAGGGCGGCTTGTACCCACGTTGACCACAATGACCATGACATTGCCACATCCCTGTACACCCATCATTAGGGCGGATTGTACCCACGTTGACCACAGTGACCATGACATTGACACATCCCTGTACACCCCATGATTAGGGCGGCTTGTACCCACGTTGACGACAGTGACCATTGACACATCCCTGTACATCCCATGATTAGGGCGGCTTGTACCCACGTTGACCACAGTGACCATGACATTGACACATCCCTGTACACCCCATCATTAGGGCGGCTTGTACCAACGTTGACCACAGTGACCATTGACACATCCCTGTACACCCCATCATTAGGGCGGCTTGTACCCACGTTGACCACAGTGACCATGACATTGACATATCCCTGTGCACCCCATCATTAGGGCGGCTTGTACCCACGTTGACCACAATGACCATGACATTGACATATCCCTGTGCACCCCATCATTAGGGCGGCTTGTACCCACGTTGGCCACATTGACCATGACATTGACACATCCCTGTACACCCCATCATTAGGGCGGCTTGTACCCACGTTGACCACAGTGACCATTGACACATCCCTGTACACCCCATCATTAGGGCGGCTTGTACCCACGTTGACCACAATGACGATGACATTGACATATCCCTGTACACCCCATGATTAGGGCGGCTTGTACCCAAGGCTGACCACAATGACCATGACATTGACACATCCCTGTACACCCCATCATTAGGGCGGCTT
>CM031603.1:99632064-99647064 GCA_018398815.1 Conus ventricosus | reverse complement strand
GAGTGGAAAGGGCATTGAGGGGAATCATGGAGGGGTAGGGATGGAGTGGAAAGGACATTGAAGGGAATCATGGAGGGGTAGGGAGGGTGTGGAAAGGGCATTGAGGGGAATCAGGGAGGTGGAGGGGTAGGGAGGGAGTGGAAAGGGCATTGAGGGGAATCAGGGAGGTGGAGGGGTAGGGAGGGAGTGGAAAGGACATTGAAGGGAATCATGGAGGTGGTGGGGTAGGGAGGGAGCGGAAAATGGCATTGAGGGAAATCAGGGAGGTGGAGGGGTAGGGAGGGAGCGGAAATGGTATTGAGGGGAATCAGGGAGGTGGAGGGGTAGGGAGGGAGTGGAAAGGGCATTAAGGGGAATCATGGAGGTGGAGGGGTATGGAGGGAGTGGAAAGGGCATTGAAGGGAATCATGGAGGTGGTGGGGTAGGGAGGGAGAGGAAAGGACATTGAAGGAAATCAGGGAGGTGGAGGGGGTAGGGAGGGAGTGGAAAGGGTATTGAAGGGAATCAGGGAGGTGGAGGGGTAGGGAGGGAGAGGAAAGGACATTGAGGGGAATCAGGGAGGTGGAGGGGTAGGGAGGGAGCGGAAAGGACATTGAAGGGAATCATGGAGGTGGTGGGGTAGGGAGGGAGTGGAAAGGGCATTGAAGGTAATCAGGGAGGTGGAGGAGTAGGGAGGGAGAGGAAAGGACATTGAAGGGAATCATGGAGGGGTAGGGAGGGAGTGGAAAGGACATTGAAGGGAATCATGGAGGTGGTCGGGTAGGGAGGGAGTGGAAAGGACATTGAGGGAATCATGGAGGTGGTGGGGTAGGGAGGGAGAGGAAACGACATTGAAGGGAATCATGGAGGTGGAGGGGTAGAGAGGGAGTGGAAAGGACATTGAAGGGAATCATGGAGCTGGATGGGTAGGGAGGGAGTGGAAAGGACATTGAAGGGAATCATGGAGGTGGAGGGTAGGGAGGGAGAGGAAAGGACATTGAGGGGAATCATGGAGGTGGAAGGGTAGGGAGGGAGTGGAAAGGGCATTGAGGGGAATCAGGGAGGTGGAGGGGTAGGGAGGGAGTGGAAAGGACATTGAAGGGAATCATGGAGGTGGAGGGGTAGGGAGGGAGTGGAAAGGACATTGAAGGGAATCATGGAGGTGGTGGGGTAGGGAGGGAATGGAAAGGGCATTGAAGGGAATCAGGGAGGTGGAAGGGTAGGGAGGGAGTGGAAAGGACATTGAAGGTAATCATGGAGGTGGTGGGGTAGGGAGGGAGTGGAAAGGGCATTGAAGGGAATCATGGAGGAGTAGGGAGGGAGTGGAAAGGACATTGAAGGGAATCATGGAGGTGGTGGGGTAGGGAGGGAGTGGAAAGGACATTGAAGGGAATCAGGGAGGTGGATGGGTAGAGAGGAAGTGGAAAGGGCATTGAGGGGAATCAGGGAGGGGGAAGGGTAGGGAGGGAATGGAAAAGGCATTGAAGGGAATCAGGGAGGTGGAGGGGTAGAGAGGGAGTGGAAAGGGCATTGAGGGGAATCAGGGAGGTGGAGGGGCAAGGAGGCTTTGGAAAGGACCTTGAAGGGAATCAGGGAGGTGGAGGGGTAGAGAGGGAGAGGAAAGGGCATTGAAGGGAATCAAGGAGGTGGAGGGGTAGGGAGGGAGAGGAAAGGGCATTGAAGGTAATCATGGAGGTGGAGGGGTAGAGAGGGAGAGGAAAGGGCATTGAAGGGAATCATGGAGGTGGAGGGGTAGGGAGGGAGTGGAAAGGGCATTGAGGGGAATCAGGGAGGTGGAGGGGTAGAGAGGGAGAGGAAAGGGCATTGAAGGGAATCATGGAGGTGGAGGGGTAGGGAGGGAGTGGAAAGGGCATTGAGGGGAATCAGGGAGGTGGAGGGGTAGAGAGGGAGAGGAAAGGACATTGAGGGGAATCATGGAGATGGAGTGGTAGAGAGGGAGAGGAAAGGACATTGAGGGGAATCAGGGAGATGGAGGGGTAGAGAGGGAGAGGAAAGGACATTGAGGGAATCAGGGAGGTTGAGGGGTAGGGAGGGAGTGGAAAGGGCATTGAGGGAATCATGGAGGTGGATGGGTAGGGAGGGAGTGGAAAGGGCATTGAGGGAATCATGGAGGTGGAGGGGTAGGGAGGGAGTGGAAAGGGCATTGAAGGGAATCATGGAGGTGGATGGGTAGGGAGGGAGTGGAAAGGGCATTGAGGGGAATCATGGAGGTGGATGGGTAGGGAAGGAGTGGAAAGGACATTGAGGGGAATCAGGGAGGTGGAGGGGTAGGGAGGGAGTGGAAAGGGCATTGAAGGGAATCAGGGAGGTGGAGGGGTAGGGAGGGAGTACAAAGGGCATTGAGGGGAATCAGGGAGGTGGAGGGGTAGGGAGGGAGTGGAAAGGGCATTGAAGGGAATCAGGGAGGTGGATGGGTAGGGAGGGAGTACAAAGGGCATTGAGGGGAACCAGGGAGGTGGAGGGGTAGGGAGGGAGTGCAAAGGGCATTGAGGGGAATCAGGGAGGTGGAGGGACATGGAGGGAGTGGAAAGGGCATTGAGGGGAATCAGAGAGGGAGAGGGGTAGGGAGGGTGTGGAAAGGGCATTGAGGGGAATTAGAGAAGTAGAGGGGTAGGGAGGGTGTGGAAAGGGCATTGAGGGGAATTAGAGAAGTAGAGGGGTAGGGAGGGTGTGGAAAGGGCATTGAGGGAATGAGAGAAGTAGAGGGGTAGGGAGGGTGTGGAAAGGGCATTGAGGGGAATGAGAGAAGTAGAGGGGTAGGGAGGGTGTGGAAAGGGCATTGAGGGGAATCAGAGAGGTAGAGGGGTAGGGAGGGTGTGGAAAGGGCATTGAGGGGAATCAAGGAGGTAGAGGGGTAGGGAGGGAGTGGAAATGGCATTGAGGGGAATTAGAGACATGGAGGGATATGGAAGGAATGTAATGGGCATTGAGGGGAATTGTAGAGGTGTGTGTGTGTGTGTGGGTGGTGGTGGTGGGGGGGGGGGGGGGTGGAGCCTCTGGGCATTGAAAAAATGTCGTCAACACGGATGTGAGACCTGCTATGTCATCTGTTAATGCTAGTGCTGACTGCTGTCTGTGTCAGTTCTGCTTGTCGTCTGACAGTGGTATTGGTGTTGGATATGGATCTGTTCTGCTTGTCGTCTGGTGGTGGTTGTGTTGGATATGGATCTGTTCTGCTTGTCGTCTGATGGTGGTGGTGGTGTTTGATATGGATCTGTTTTGCTTGTCGTCTGGCGGTGGTGGTGTTGGATATGGATCTGTTCTGCTTGTCGTCTGGTGGTGGTGGTGTTGGATACGGATCTGTTTTGCTTGTCGTGTGGCGGTGTTGGTGTTGGATATGGATCTGTTCTGCTTGTCGTCTGGCGGTGTTGGTGTTGGATATGGATCTGTTCTGCTTGTCGTCTGGCGGTGGTGGTGTTGGATATGGATCTGTTCTGCTTGTCGTCTGGTGGTGGTGGTGTTGGATACGGATCTGTTTTGCTTGTCGTGTGGCGGTGTTGGTGTTGGATATGGATCTGTTCTGCTTGTCGTCTGGCGGTGTTGGTATTGGATATGGATCTGTTTTGCTTGTCGTCTGGCGGTGGTGGTGTTGGATATGGATCTGTTCTGCTTGTCGTCTGGCGGTGGTGGTGTTGGGTATGGATCTGTTCTGCTTGTCGTCTGGCGGTGGTGGTGTTGGGTATGGATCTGTTCTGCTTGGCGTCTGGTGGTGGTGGTGTTGGATATGGATCTGCCTGCTCCTTTCCACTTCCACCCACTCTGTGTCCTTCATGCTGCTGTCACAAATACTTTGCATGTTGCCAAATGTTGACAAACTGCTTTGTTTGTAAATAGTTGACCTCAAACAGAAATCAGCACAGCGAGATCATGTCCGTTTCAATGAAAGTATTATGACAAAGATGTAATGCTGATCTGGATAAACAAGCCAATGACTGTTGAAAAACAGGTTATCACTATATTTGTTTCAAAGAACTTGTACAAAATGTTTGTCAAGTGCTGCAACGGGATGATTTAGAGTTGGGTAGAGGGGGAGGGAGAGTAGGGATGGGAGGGAGAGGGAGGGGAAAGATAGGAGGAGTGGATAGTGATGGTGGGAGCAGTGGAAAGGGGGGAGGAGATCGGCAGAGAAAGACACAGCTGGTGCTGTATCGTCACCGTGAAGAGATGGACACAGCTGGTGCTGTATCGTCACCGTGAAGAGATGGACACAGCTGGTGCTGTATCGTCACCGTGAAGAGATGGAGTGCAGAGATGACAGTCTACACTGACGGTCTAGCTCCTTGGTAAAGGAGAGGTGGAGTGTGGAGGGGCAGAGAGGTGGAGTGTGGAGGAGTAAGAGGAAACGCCTACATTGAAATGGCAAATGTGTAAAGAGATGCTTGCAGAGAGTTATTTCTGCCTGTCTGTTGTGATGTAACTCTACAACCCCCGTCTTTTAGGAAGGCGGCAAGTTTGTCTGATGTTTCTCACTACACTTCAAACCGCTGGTAGGAACCATCGCACACTGTAAGCTCCGTCATCGACAGAGGAAGGCTGACGGAAAGGGGGGGGGGGGGGGGGGAAGAGGGGAAGGAGCACTAGAGCGTTTCAGTGATGAGAGGAGCAGGGACTTCCAAGTCCAAGGGGATCATGGGGTCGATTCCAGACGGCCGTAGCCCTTCATGTTTATCTCCTTCCTCACTGTCATATCCTGCTCACCCAGCAAGAGAGATGAAATGGAACCGAACTCTTGGTCCCTCGTTTTGTTTACGACGTGGCTCTTTGTGAAGAGTGTCTGAGACCAACCTGAACATTGGTGGTGTGACAGCTGGGCTAAAAGTAGGACATGACTTGCAGTACAGGGAAAGAAAAGGTTCTATCCCAGCAAGCTAAAAAAGGAAAGAAAGTATTCATTCACATTGCCGCATAAAAATACCTCTACGTTTTTCTCATACATCACTAGCACAGAAAGCAATACCTAAAAGTTTAAAGATTGATACCTCTGCATTTGGAACAACTTCATAACAAGCGTTCGTAAATATGGGTCATTGTAATAAAGTATTAATTTGATTAATATTTTGGCAGCATCGTGTACGTGGGATTTGCAATGACAACCTGAGGGGTGGAATGTGTGTATTTCATACAAAATTTCACGTTTCGATTTGTTTATCTCCATCACTCAGTGGGATGTTTGGGGATGAAGCTGAGGGTGGGTGTGGGAGGTGGGCGGGGTGATGGTGGTGCAGGACGGCATGAGAGAAAATGGGAATGATCCTCATTAATTTTTTTCAGTTCTGTTTTAGAATGGAAATTGTAAAAGATGTGCATTTTCAAAGAATTCCTTTTGTTGTCTCATCATTCGAAAAGTTAAAAAGAGATTATGTATGTGTAAATATGTCGATTTTTACTGGTTTCTCGGGCGAAGCCTAAACAATAATTGAAAGACATACAAAGGAACACACTGTTACTGTTTTCTTTTGTTGTTGCAAAGTCTAATCAACAACAAGAAAATGAATACATGTAAATCTATGGGTTTCAGGAAGAGTTTTGAACTAGAAGCAAACAGAGAAATAACTGTAATTCTACAGGTTTCTTGCAAAAGGCCCAAACAAATGAATAAATAAATGAATAAGGTATTAGACAAATAAATTCTGCACTTTTCTAGGGCAAGGTCAAAACAGAACGAAGAGAATACATTCAGGAAGAAAAATGGCGAGATATTAATCTAAAGCTTTGTATGTGCACTGAGAATTTTTCTTAATAATATGATTCAGAAAGCTGTTTTGTTTTTGGTGGTCAGTGGTCAGTGAAGGAACACACTCTCTTTTCGTTGTTTGTCTGTCTGTCTGTCTCTGTCCACCTTTCTGTTTGTCTGTCTGTCTCTTTTTTCACTCTCTCTCCACCTCTCTCGCTATCTCTCTCTCTCTCTCTTGCTCTCTCTCTCTCTCTCTCTCTCTCTCTCTCTCTCTCTCTCTCTCTCTTCCTCTCTCTCTCTCTCTCTGTGCCTCATCTTCCTCCCTAGCCTCCCTCCCTCTGCCTGTCTGTCAGTATATCTCTCTGTCTTTACGATTGTCTGTCTGTCTCTTTGTCTCTCTAGCCACCACTTTATGCCCCCCCCCTCTCTCTCTCTCTCTCTCTCTCCTGCCTCCCCTCACACGCCGACTCACGATCCAGGATGAGGGATGTAACAGACCGCAGTGTTGATTCTCTTCGGAGGGAGCGGGAGGGAGAATGGGCGGCAGCAGTGGGGGAGCTGGGGGGGGGGGGGGGGGTGAGCCCAGACCTGATTCACAGATCCCAGTGGCCTGAAAACCGCCAGTGACTAATGTCGGACTGACGCTGAGAGGGAGGGGGGGGGGGGGGGGGGGGTGTATGGAGAGTCGATGGTCCATTTTCAGGGAGTCGGAATTTTGGATACGGTCTGGGGCTTATCTTGATGTCACTGACGACAGGCCGTGAATGGTCACACATCAACAGTGAGGAGGATGAAGAGGAAGAAGAAGAAGAAGAAGAGGTGGCAAGATAAATGCTGCAGCTGCTACTGTTGATGATGATTATGATCCTGATAAGAAAGATGATGACGATAAAGGTGGTATGACGATGACAATAATGACAGTGATGTTAATTATGACAACTACGACAGTGATGAAGGGGACCTTGCTAGTGACAGGGGTTAATACGAAAAAAAAGATGATGAAGATGATGAGGACGAAGATGATGATGATTAAGTATTTGCTAAAAAGAAGAAAAGAAGAAGAAGAAGAAGAAGAAGAAGAAGAAGAAGAAGAAGAAGAAGAAGAAGAAGAAGAAGAAGAAGAAGAAGAAGCACAGGAGAAAAACAAGAAAAAGAGGAAGAAAGGGAAGTAAAACAAAAACAACAAAAAGGAAAAAAACGGTACAGATGAAAAGGAAGACACTGATGATGCAGACAACGACAACGTTGACATTGATACTGACAAGACAAAGATAATACTAATGAGTGTGATGGTGCTGACGACAGTTTGCATGCACTAAAGACGATGAGGTCGATGAAGGACTAGGTAGTGATGGACTGAGGAGAACTGAGGGAGATGAGGAACTGGGCAGTGAAGGACTGTGGAGAACTGAGGGAGATGAAGAACTGGGCAGTCTAGGACTGTGGAGAACTGAGGGTGATGAAGAACTGGGCAGTGAAGGACTGTGGAGAACTGAGGGAGATGAAAAACTGGGCAGTCTAGGACTGTGGAGAACTGAGGGTGATGAAGAACTGGGCAGTGTATGACTGTGGAGAACTGAGGGTGATGAAGAACTGGGCAGTGAAGGACTGTGGAGAACTGAGGGTGATGAAGAACTGGGCAGTGAAGGACTGTGGAGAACTGAGGGTGATGAAGAACTGGGCAGTCTATAACTGTGGAGAACTGAGGGTGATGAAGAACTGGGCAGTGATGGACTGTGGAGAACTGAGGGAGATGAAGAACTGGGCAGTCTAGGACTGTGGAGAACTGAGGGGGATGAAGAACTGGGCAGTGAAGGACTGTGGAGAACTGAGGGAGATGAGAACTGGGCAGTCTAGGACTGTGGAGAACTGAGGGAGATGAAGAACTGGGCAGTGAAGGACTGTGGAGAACTGAGGGTGATGAAGAACTGGGCAGTGAAGGACTGTGGAGAACTGAGGGAGATGAAGAACTGGGCAGTGAAGGACTGAGGAGAACTGAGGGAGATGAAGAACTGGGCAGTGAAGGACTGTGGAGAACTGAGGGTGATGAAGAACTGGCAGTGAAGGACTGTTGAGAACTGAGGGTGATGAAGAACTGGGCAGTCTATGACTGTGGAGAACTGAGGGTGACGAAGAACTGGGCAGTCTATGACTGTGGAGAACTGAGGGTGATGAAGAACTGGGCAGTGATGGACTGTGGAGACTGAGGGAGATGAAGAACTGGGCAGTGAAGGACTGTGGAGAACTGAGGGTGACGAAGAACTGGGCAGTGAAGGATGTGGAGAACTGAGGGTGATGAAGAACTGGGCGGTCTATGACTGTGGAGAACTGAGGGAGATGAAGAACTGGGCAGTCTAGGACTGTGGAGAACTGAGGGTGATAAAGAACTGGGCAGTGAAGGACTGTGGAGAACTGAGGGTGATAAAGAACTGGGCAGTCTAGGACTGCGGAGAACTGAGGGTGATGAAGAACTGGGCAGTGAAGGACTGTGGAGAACTGAGGGTGATGAAGAACTAGGCAGTCTATGACTGTGGAGAACTGAGGGTGATGAAGAACTGGGCAGTGTATGACTGTGGAGAACTGAGGGTGATGAAGAACTGGGCAGTCTAGGACTGTGGAGAACTGAGGGTGATGAAGAACTGAGTAGTGAAGGACTGTGGAGAACTGAGGGTGATGAAGAACTGGGCAGTCTATGACTGTGGAGAACTGAGGGTGATGAAGAACTGGGCAGTCTATGACTGTGGAGAACTGAGGGAGATGAAGAACAGGGCAGTGGTAGGACTGTGGAGAACTGAGGGAGATGAAGAACTGGCAGTGAAGGTCTGTGGAGAAACTGAGGGTGATGAAGAACTGGGCAGTCTAGGACTGCGGAGAACTGAGGGTGATGAAGAACTGGGCAGTGAAGGACTGTGGAGAACTGAGGGAGATGAAGAACTGGGCAGTGAAGGACTGTGGAGAACTGAGGGAGATGAAGAAACTGGGCAGTGAAGGACTGTGGAGAACTGAGGGTGATGAAGAACTGGGCAGTGAAGGACTGTAGAGAACTGAGGGTGATGAAGAACTGGGCAGTCTATGACTGTGGAGAACTGAGGGTGACGAAGAACTGGGCATTCTATGACTGTGGAGAACTGAGGGTGATGAAGAACTGGGCAGTGAAGGACTGTGGAGAACTGAGGGAGATGAGAACTGGGCAGTGAAGGACTGTGGAGAACTGAGGGTGATGAAGAACTGGGCAGTGAAGGACTGTGGAGAACGAGGTGATGAAGAACTGGGCAGTCTATGACTGTGGAGAACTGAGGTGATGAAGAACTGGGCAGTCTAGGACTGTGGAGAACTGAGGGTGATGAAGAACTGGGTTGTGAAGGACTGTGGAGAACTGAGGGTGATGAAGAACTGGGCAGTCTAGGACTGTGGAGAACTGAGGGTGATGAAGAACTGGGCAGTCTATGACTGTGGAGAACTGAGGGAGAATGAAGAACTGGGCAGTGGTAGGACTGTGGAGAACTGAGGGAGATGAAGAACTGGGCAGTGAAGGACTGTGGAGAACTGAGGGTGATGAAGAACTGGGCAGTCTAGGACTGCGGAGAACTGAGGGTGATGAAGAACTGGGCAGTGAAGGACTGTGGAGAATGATGGAGATGAAGAACTGGGCAGTGAAGGCTGTGGAGAACTGAAGGTGATGAAGAACTGGGTTTAGTGAGGGTTGGGGGGGAGAACTGAGGGTGATGAAGAACTGGGCAGTCTAGGACGTGGGGAAATGAGGGAGATGAAGAACTGGGCAGTCTAGGACTGTGGAGAACTGGGGAGATGAAGAAAACTAGGCAGTGAAGGACTGTGGGAACTGAGGGAGATGAAGAACTGGGCAAGTAAAGGGGACTGTGGAGAACTGAGGTGATGAAGAACAGGTTTGCACATCTTTCTTTCATCTCAGCTGGGCACAGAAATCTTCGGGCCTCGCCTCTCACCCCCCCCCCCCCCCCCCCAATTCACCAAAGCAAAAAAAGGTGCTAATAAAAAAAAGAACCATGGACTGCTTACTCCAGCTAACTCGGGAGCAAACCTGGATCGGGGTGGGGGTTGTTTGGGAGGGGGGTGCTGCAAGGGAGGATGCCTAAGGGGGGGGGGGGGGGATGGAGCTGAGGAGAACGCAGTGATACCCCTGGGAGAGGGATGGTCCTGATCTCCAGGCTGTGGATTTAGTTTCAGACAATTTGCAGTCCGTCGGGTTGATCTTCCCCTCGTTTCATCAGTCCATCAGTCTGACTCTGCAGGGGTATCTGACACAGGGGGATCACCAGACACTGGTGCTCCAGTTACTCAGTGTGTGTGTGGTGTGTGTGTGTGTGTGTGTGTGTGTGTGTGTGTGTGTGTGTGTGTGTATGCTTGTGTGAATGTTTGTGTGGTATATGTTTACTGAATTGCTATTTGTTTAATACCAATGTTTATTACTTTGAACGAGTTACATTGTTTTGTCTTTAAAATTACAGTGTATATGATTTACTGTCATGTGGTTGTTTGAATTGGACCCCCTTGAATACTTTAATGTACGTCGATTTGTTTTCTTTCCACACTCTCCTTCAAAGTTGTCTTTTCTTTCTTACAAACATGGTACATCAAGTGGGAGTTATGTTATTATACAGTGTACTGGTGCAAACACAATCATCAAAACAGAAAAAATATATTCATCTTCTCACTCCATCTCTTTGTCTTTAACCGTCTCTGTCCTTCTCTGTCTGTCTGTCTGTCTCGTTCTGTGTGTCTCTGTCTCTCTCTGTGTCTCTCTCTCTGCCCCCCCCCCCCCCCCCCCCCCCCCCCCCCCCCTCCTCCCTTCTCTCAGTTTCCCCGACATAGTTTTCTTACAGTCACAACCGTCTATTTGGTAGATCACTCCAGGACTTGTTCAGTTTGTCGGTTTTGTCATTGGGGCGACCGCGGGGTGCGGATGGTGTTGATATGTTTGCGATGTACGGAGACACTGGACATCTCAGCTCCCCTTTCCCCCCTCCTTTCCCCCCTCCATGCCATTGCTCCCCTCCGCCCGCCCTGTCTCTCTCTACCACTGTTCCCCACTGTCTGTCTCTACCACTGTTCACACTGTCTGTCTCTCTCTACCACTGTTCACACTGTCCCCTCTCTCTCTCTACGGGCCCGTTCAGACTGTCTGTCTCTACCATGTTCACACTGTCTCTCTCTCTCTCTACCACTGTTTTAGATGTCTGTCTCTCTCTACCACTGTTCACACTGTCTGTCCTACCACTGTTCACACTGTCTCTCTCTACCACTGTTCAGACTGTCTGTCTCTCTCTACCCCTGTTCACATGTCTGTCTCTCTCTACACTGTTCACACTGTCTCTCTCTTTCCACTGTTCAGATGTCTCTCTCTCTCACCACTGTTCACACTGTCTGTCTCTCTCTACCACTGTTCACACTGTCTGTCTGTCTCTACACTGTACAGACTGTCTGTCTCTACCACTGTTCACACTGTCTGTCTCTCTTAAACCCCTGTTCACACTGTCGTCTGTCTAAAAAAACCCCCTGTTCAGGACTGTCTGTCTCTACCATGTTCACACTGTCTGTTCTCTCTCAACCACTGTTCACACGTCTGTCTGTCTCTACCACTGTTCAGACTGTCTCTCTCTCTCTACCACTGTTCAGACTGTCTGTTCTCTTACCACTGTTTTAGGGTGTCTGTCTCTCTCTACCACTGTTCAGGCTGACTGTCTCCTTACCACTGTTCACACTGTCTGTCTCTACCACAGTTCAGGACTGTCTGTCTGTCTCTACCACTGTACAGACTGTCTGTCTTCTCTACCACTGTTCACACGTCTGTCCCCTACCACTGTTCAGACTGGGCTGTCTCTCTCTCCACTGTACAGACTGTCTCTCCTCCACATACAGACTGTCTGTCTCTACCACTGTACAGGGCTGTCTGTCTCTACCACTGTTCACGCTGTCTGTCTCTCTCTACCATGTTCAGACTGGCTGTCTCTCCCTACCATCTTCAGACTGTCTCTCCCTACCACTCTTCAGACTGCTGTCTCTACCACTGTTCACACTGTATGTCTCTCTCTACCCCTGTTCACACTGTCTGTCTCTACCACTGTTCACACTGTCTGTCTCTCTCTACCACTGTTCACCTGGGCTGTCTCTACCCCTATACAGATGTCTGTCTCTACCACTGTACAGACTGTCTCTCTCTCTCTACCACTGTTACACTGTCTGTCTTACCCCTGTTCACACTGTCTATCTGTCTCTACCCTGTTCAGGGCTGTCTCTCTCTACCACTGTTCAGACTGTCTGTCTCTCTCTACCACTGTTCAGACTGTCTGTCTCTCTTACCATGTTCAGACTGTTGTCTCTCTCTGCCACTGTTCAGACGTCTGGTCTCTCTCTACCACTGTTCAGACTGTCTGTCTCTCTCTACCACTGTTCAGACTGTCTGTCTCTCTCTACCACTGTTCAGACTGTCTGTCTCTCTCTACCCCTGTTCACACTGTCTGTCTCTCTCTACCCCTGTCCACACTGTCTGTCTCTCTTTCCACTGTTCACACTGTCTGTCTCTCTTACCTGTTCACGCTGTCTGTCTGTCCTACCATGTTCAGACTGTCTGTCTCTCTCTACCACTGTTCAGGCTGTCTGTCTCTCTCTACCACTGTTCACACTGTCTGTCGCTACCACTGTTCACACTGTCTGTCTCTCTCTACCACTGTTCACACTTCTGTCTCTCCACTGTTCACACTGTCTGTCTCTACCACTGTTCACACTGTCTGTCTCTAATACTGTTCACACTGTCTGTCTCTCTCTTACCACTGTTCACACTGTCTGTCTCTCTCTGCCACTGTTCACACTGTCTGTCCCCTCTCTACCACTGTTCACAAGTCTGTCTCTACCACTGTTCACACTGTCTGTCTGTCTCTACCCTGTTCAGAACTGTCTCTCTCTACCACTGTTCGACGTCTGTCTCTCTCTTTCCACTGTTCAGACTGTCTGTCTCTCTTCTCCACTGTTCAGACTGTCTGTCTTCTCTGCCATGTTCAGACTGTCTGTCTCTCCTACATGTTTAGACTGTCTGTCTCTCTCTACCACTGTTCAGACTGTCTGTCTCTCTCTACCACTGTTCAGACTGTCTGTCTCTCTCTACCACTGTTCACACTGTCTGTCTCTCTCTCCACTGTCCACACTGTCTGTCTCTCTCTACCCCTGTTCACACTGTCTGTCTCTCTCTACCACTGTTCACGCTGTCTGTCTGTCTCTACCACTGTTCAGACTGTCTGTCTCTCTCTACCACTGTTCAGGCTGTCTGTTTTTCTCTACCACTGTTCACACTGTCTGTCGCTACCACTGTTCACACTGTCTGTCTCTCTCTACCACTGTTCACACTGTCTGTCTCTACCACTGTTCACACTGTCTGTCTCTACCCCTGTTCACACTGTCTGTCTCTAATACTGTTCACACTGTCTGCTCCCCTCTACCACTGTTCAGGGCTGTCTGTCTCTCTCTGCCACTGTTCACACTGTCTGTCTCTCTCTACCATGTTCACACTGTCTGTCTCTCTCTGCCACTGTTCACACTGTCTGTCTCTCTCTACCACTGTTCACACTGTCTGTCTCTCTCTACCACTGTTCACACTGTCTGTCTCTCTCTACCACTGTTCAAAACTGTCTGTCTGTCTCTACCACTGTTCAGACTGTCTGTCTCTACCACTGTTCACACTGTCTGTCTCTCTCTACCACTGTTCAGGCTGTCTGTCTCTCTACCACTGTTCAGACTGTCTGTCACGGCCAAAAAATATTAAAGTAAACAAAAAATATAGTGATATGCTAACACCCAGAATTTCCTTCTGACATGAATTAGAAATCGAAATCCATTCTCTCATGAAACTCCCGATGTACATTTCCCTGCGAAAAAAGTGTATGTGAAGAAACCGGGCCGAAACAACACTGTCATGACTCCGTTTTTACTGCAGAGACAATAAGAGCGTAGCAAGAGATGTTGCCATGTTTTATTTATGACTCTTTCCATTCCAGAGGAAAACGGGTGTGAGTTTTATGGTTTGATGTTGCAGATCTGCCCTTCCACAATCACCTCACTGGGTGTGTTTTGTGTTGTTTCACGGCATGAATGTGTGGGTCTGTGCGTTCAGAGTTCTCTATTTTTGTTTCTTCCTTTTCTGTTGCTGTCTGCTTTTCTCTCTCTTGTCTCTCTGTTCTTCTGTTACTGTCTCTGTCTTCTCTGTGTCTGTCTCTCCTTCTCTTTGTCTCTCTCCTTTCTGTCTATCTGTCTATCTGTCAGTCTGTCTGTTTGTCTGTCTGTCTGTCTGTCTCTCTCTCTCTCTCTCTCTCTATCTCTCTCTCTCTCTCTCTCTTTCTCTTTTTGTCTGTCAGAATTTTTGTTGGAATGTCTACCTGTCTGACTAACTGCTCCCTCTCTGTCTGTCTGTCTGCCTGTCTGTTTGTCTGTCTGTCTGTCTCTGTCACTGTGTGTCTCTGTCCGTCTGTCTGTCTGTCTGATCTGTCTGTCTGTCTGTCTGTCTCTCTCCCCTCTCTCTCTCTCTCTCTCTCTCCTCTCTTCTCTTCTCTCTCTCTCTGGCAAAAAGCATGGAGCAGACAGTATATTGATCCGAGTTAGAGACGACTCTGGGAGGATTTTCAGAGCTCAGTGAGGAATGTCGAGGGATGTTGAGCGATGTTGAGGGTTGTGGGGGGCAGGGCGTCACGGTGCTGAATGCAGCTGTCAAGGTCAGACGGCCAATGGCGCTGCCAGTCCGCCTGTCTGCAAGCTATTTCTGTCCATGACGTCACGGTGCTGAATGGAGCTGTGAAGGTCAGAACGGCCCAAAGGCGCTGTCCAGTCCGCCTGTCTACAAGCTGTCCATTTCTGTCCCTGACGTCACGGAGTGGACGGGGTGGATCTCCTTTTGAAAGTTGACTTTTTCCTCTTCTTCCTTCCACCCTCCTTGTCTTCATTCAGGAATGAAGTTGACTTGGGGACAGAGAAAATACATGGGGCTGGTTTTTGTCCCGCAAGCATCATTGGTTGGTTTGTCTGTTTGTTATGCGTAGTGTTGTAAACTTATTGAACAATACCAGAGTTTAGGTGGTCCCTTATCTTTTTATGCTGCATTTCACTCCTTAGCAGGTCTTGACTTGACCATGAGATCAGTAATGTCCTGTACATTTGGTTACGTCTTCGATTGTTTTGAATGATTTTACTTTGAATTGCTCTATGCTTCCTCCTTCAGCCATGGCAAGTGTGTTCTAGGCCATTCAACAAATCAACACATCTCGGCCAAGTCAGTTGGAGAGCCACAGTGGATCTGGCTCTGT
>CM031603.1:99605123-99631064 GCA_018398815.1 Conus ventricosus | reverse complement strand
ATGGGGGATCACCAGACACTGTGCTCCAGTTTACCAGTGTGTGTGGTGTGTGGTGTGTGTGTGTGGTGTGTGTGTGTGTGTGTGGTGTGTTATGCTTGTGTGAATGTTTGTGTGCGTATATGTTTACTGAATTGCTATTTGTTTAATACCAATGATATTACTTTGAACGATGTTACATTGTTTTGTCTTACATTACAGTGTTATATGATTTACTGTCATGTGGTTGTTTTGAATTGGACTCTCTGAATACTTTAATGTACGTCGATTTTGTTTTCTTTCACACTCTCCTTCAAAGTTGTCTTTTCTTTCTTACAAACATGGTACATCAAAGTGCAGTTATGTTATTATACAGTGTACTGGTGCAAACACAAATCATCAAACAGAAAACATATATTTCCATCTTCTCACTCCATCTCTTTGTCTTTAACCGCTCTGTCCTTCTCTGTCTGTCTGTTGTCTCGTCTCTGTGTGTCTCTGTCTCTCTCTGTGTCTCTCTCTCTGCCCCCCCCCCCCCCCCCCCCGCCCTCCTCCCTTCTCTCAGTTTCCCCGACATAGTTTTCTTCACAGTCACAACCGTCTATTTGGTAGATCACTCCAGACTTGTTCAGTTTGTCGGTTTTGTCATTGGGGGCGACCAGCTGGCTGCGGATGGTGTTGATATGTTTGCGATGTACGGAGACACTGGACATCTCAGCCTCCTTTCCACCCTCCTTTCCACCCTCCATGCCATTGCTCCCATCCGCCGCCCTGTCTCTCTCTACCACTGTTCACACTGTCTGTCTCTACCACTGTTCACACTGTCTGTCTCTCTCTACCACTGTTCACACTGTCTCTCTCTCTTCTCTACGACTGTTCAGACTGTCTGTCTCTACCACTGTTCACACTGTCTCTCTCTCTCTCTACCACTGTTCAGACTGTCTGTCTCTCTCTACCACTGTTCACACTGTCTGTCTCTACCACTGTTCACACTGTCTCTCTCTACCACTGTTCAGACTGTCTGTCTCTCTCTACCACTGTTTACAAATGTCTGTCTCTCTCTACCACTGTTCACACTGTCTCTCTCTACCACTGTTCAGACTGTCTCTCTCTCTCTACCACTGTTCACACTGTCTGTCTCTCTCTACCACTGTTCACACTGTCTGTCTGTCTCTACCACTGTACAGACTGTCTGTCTCTACCACTGTTCACACTGTCTGTCTCTCTCTACCACTGTTCACACTGTCTTCTGTCTCTACCACTGTTCAGACTGTCTGTCTCTACCACTGTTCACACTGTCTGTCTCTCTCAACCACTGTTCACACTGTCTGTCTGTCTCTACCACTGTTCAGACTGTCTCTCTCTCTCTACCACTGTTCAGACTGTCTGTCTCTCTCTACCACTGTTCAGGCTGTCTGTCTCTCTCTACCACTGTTCAGGCTGACTGTCTCTCTCTACCACTGTTCACACTGTCTGTCTTACCACAGTTCAGACTGTCTGTCTGTCTCTACCACTGTACAGACTGTCTGTCTCTCTCTACCACTGTTCACACTGTCTGTCTCTACCACTGTTCAGACTGTCTGTCTCTTCTTACCACTGTACAGACTGTCTCTCTCTACCACTATACAGACTGTCTGTCTCTACCACTGTACAGACTGTCTGTCTCTACCACTGTTCACGCTGTCTGTCTCTCTCTACCACTGTTCAGACTGGCTGTCTCTCCCTACCACTCTTCAGACTGTCTCTCCCTACCACTCTTCAGACTGTCTGTCTCTACCACTGTTCACACTGTATGTCTCTCTCTACCACTGTTCACACTGTCTGTCTCTACCACTGTTCACACTGTCTGTCTCTCTCTACCACTGTTCACACTGTCTGTCTCTACCACTATACAGACTGTCTGTCTCTACCACTGTACAGACTGTCTCTCTCTCTCTACCACTGTTCACACTGTCTGTCTCTACCACTGTTCACACTGTCTATCTGTCTCTACCACTGTTCAGACTGTCTCTCTCTACCACTGTTCAGACTGTCTGTCTCTCTCTACCACTGTTCAGACTGTCTGTCTCTCTCTACCACTGTTCAGACTGTCTGTCTCT
Organism: Conus ventricosus; assembly: GCA_018398815.1. NCBI lineage: Eukaryota > Metazoa > Mollusca > Gastropoda > Neogastropoda > Conidae > Conus > Conus ventricosus. The sequence continues at coordinate 99,628,989 of CM031603.1, read as the reverse complement.
CTCTGCCACTGTTCAGACTGTCTGTCTCTCTCTACCACTGTTCAGACTGTCTGTCTCTCTCTACCACTGTTCAGACTGTCTGTCTCTCTCTACCACTGTTCAGACTGTCTGTCTCTCTCTACCACTGTTCACACTGTCTGTCTCTCTCTACCACTGTCCACACTGTCTGTCTCTCTCTACCACTGTTCACACTGTCTGTCTCTCTCTACCACTGTTCACGCTGTCTGTCTGTCTCTACCACTGTTCAGACTGTCTGTCTCTCTTACCACTGTTCAGGCTGTCTGTCTCTCTCTACCACTGTTCACACTGTCTGTCGCTACCACTGTTCACACTGTCTGTCTCTCTCTACCACTGTTCACACTGTCTGTCTCTACCAAATGTTCACACTGTCTGTCTCTACCACTGTTCACACTGTCTGTCTCTAATACTGTTCACACTGTCTGTCTCTCTCTACCACTGTTCACACTGTCTGTCTCTCTCTGCCACTGTTCACACTGTCTGTCTCTCTCTACCACTGTTCACACTGTCTGTCTCTACCACTGTTCACACTGTCTGTCTGTCTCTACCACTGTTCAGACTGTCTCTCTCTACCACTGTTCAGACTGTCTGTCTCTCTCTACCACTGTTCAGACTGTCTGTCTCTCTCTACCACTGTTCAGACTGTCTGTCTCTCTCTGCCACTGTTCAGACTGTCTGTCTCTCTCTACCACTGTTCAGACTGTCTGTCTCTCTCTACCACTGTTCAGACTGTCTGTCTCTCTCTACCACTGTTCAGACTGTCTGTCTCTCTCTACCACTGTTCACACTGTCTGTCTCTCTTACCACTGTCCACACTGTCTGTCTCTCTCTACCACTGTTCACACTGTCTGTCTCTCTCTACCACTGTTCACGCTGTCTGTCTGTCTCTACCACTGTTCAGACTGTCTGTCTCTCTCTACCACTGTTTCAGGCTGTCTGTCTCTCTCTACCACTGTTCACACTGTCTGTCGCTACCACTGTTCACACTGTCTGTCTCTCTCTACCACTGTTCACACTGTCTGTCTCTACCACTGTTCACACTGTCTGTCTCTACCACTGTTCACACTGTCTGTCTCTAATACTGTTCACACTGTCTGTCTCTCTCTACCACTGTTCAGACTGTCTGTCTCTCTCTGCCACTGTTCACACTGTCTGTCTCTCTCTACCACTGTTCACACTGTCTGTCTCTCTCTGCCACTGTTCACACTGTCTGTCTCTCTCTACCACTGTTCACACTGTCTGTCTCTCTCTACCACTGTTCACACTGTCTGTCTCTCTCTACCACTGTTCACACTGTCTGTCTGTCTCTACCACTGTTCAGACTGTCTGTCTCTACCACTGTTCACACTGTCTGTCTCTCTCTACCACTGTTCAGGCTGTCTGTCTCTCTACCACTGTTCAGACTGTCTGTCACGGCCAAAAAATACTTAAAGTAAACAAAAAATATAGTGATATGCTAACACCCAGAATTTCCTTCTGACATGAATTAGAAATCGAAATCCATTCTCTCATGAAACTCCCGATGTACATTTCCCTGCGAAAAAAGTGTATGTGAAGAAACACTGCCGAAACAACACTGTCAATGACTCCGTTTTTTACTGCAGAAGGACAATAAGAGCGTAGCAAGAGATGTTGCCATGTTTTATTTATGACTCTTTCCATTCCAGAGGAAACGGTGTGAGTTTTATGGTTTGATGTTGCAGATCTGTCCTTCCACAATCACCTCACTGGGTGTGTTTTGTGTTGTTTCACGGCATGAATGTGTGGGTCTGTGCGTTCAGAGTTCTCTATTTTTGTGCTTCCTTTTCTGTCTGCTGTCTGCTTTTCTCTCTTCTTGTCTCTCTGTTCTTCTGTTACTGTCTCTGTCTTCTCTGTGTCTGTCTCTCCTTCTCTTTGTCTCTCTCCCTTTCTGTCTATCTGTCTATCTGTCAGTCTGTCTGTCTGTCTGTCTGTCTGTCTGTCTCTCTCTCTCTCTCTCTCTCTCTCTCTCTCTCTCTCTCTCTCTTTCTCTTTTTGTCTGTCAGAATTTTTGTTGGAATGTCTACCTGTCTGACTAACTGCTCCCTCTCTGTCTGTCTGTCTGCCTGTCTGTTTGTCTGTCTGTCTGTCTCTGTCACTGTGTGTCTCTGTCCGTCTGTCTGTCTGTCTGTCTGTCTGTCTGTCTGTCTGTCTCTCTCTCTCTCTCTCTCTCTCTCTCTCTCTCTCTCTCTCTCTCTCTCTCTCTGGCAAAAAGCATGGAGCAGACAGTATATTGATCCGAGTTAGAGACGACTCTGGGAGGATTTTCAGAGCTCAGTGAGGAATGTCGAGGGATGTTGAGCGATGTTGAGGGATGTTGGGGTGCAGGGCGTCACGGTGCTGAATGCAGCTGTCAAGGTCAGAACGGCCAATGGCGCTGCCCAGTCCGCCTGTCTGCAAGCTATTTCTGTCCATGACGTCACGGTGCTGAATGGAGCTGTGAAGGTCAGAACGGCCAATGGCGCTGTCCAGTCCGCCTGTCTACAAGCTGTCCATTTCTGTCCATGACGTCACGGAGTGGACGGGGTGGATCTCCTTTTGAAAGTTGACTTTTTCCTCTTCTTCCTTCCACCCTCCTTGTCTTCATTCAGGAATGAAGTTGACTTGGGGACAGGAGAAAATACATGGGGCTGGTTTTTGTCCCGCAAGCATCATTGGTTGGTTTGTCTGTTTGTTATGCGTAGTGTTGTAAACTTATTGAACAATACCAGAGTTTAGGTGGTCCCTTATCTTTTTATGCTGCATTTCACTCCTTAGCAGGTCTTGACTTGACCATGAGATCAGTAATGTCCTGTACATTTGGTTACGTCTTCGATGTTTTTGAATGATTTTACTTTGAATTGCTCTATGCTTCCTCCTTCAGCCATGGCAAGTGTGTTCTAGGCCATTCAACAAAATCAACACATCTCCGGCCAAGTCAGCTTGGAAGAGCCACAGTCTGGCAGTCTGGCTCTGTCATCCCTAACATCATTCAGCAGTGTTTTCCAATGCCAGATATAGAGGATGTGGCTTCATTCTTTTGACTCGCATGTGGGTAGGGAGGGAGTGGAAAGGGCATTGAAGGGAATCAGGGAGGTGGATGGGTAGGGAGGGAATGGAAAGGGCATTGAAGGGAATCAGGGAGGATGAGGGGTAGGGAGGGAGTGGAAAGGGCATTGAGGGGAATCAGGGAGGTGGAGGGGTAGGGAGGGAATGGAAAGGACATTGAAGGGAATCAGGGAGGATGAGGGGTAGGGAGGGAATGGAAAGGGCATTGAAGGGAATCAGGGAGGATGAGGGGTAGGGAGGAGTGGAAAGGGCATTGAGGGTAATCAGGGAGGTTGAGGGGTAGGGAGGGAGTGGAAAGGGCATTGAAGGGAATCATGGAGGTGGATGGGGAAGGAGGGTGTGGAAAGGGCATTGAGGGGTGGGAGCAGGGTAAGGGGGAGATCGGCAGAGAAACACACAGCTGGTGCTGTATCCTCACCGTGAAGAGATGTAGTGCAGAGATGACAGTCTACACTGACGTTGTATCTCCTTGGTGTACGAGAGGTGGAGTGTAGAGGGGCAGAGAGGTGGCGTGTGAAGGGGCAGAGAGGTGGAGTGTGGAGGGGCAGAGAGGTGCAGTGTGGAGGGGCAGGGAGGTGCAGGGTGGAGGGGCAGAGAGGTGCAGGGTGGAGGGGCAGAGAGGTGCAGGGTGGAGGGGCAGAGAGGTGCAGGGTGGAGGGGTAGAGAGGTGGAGTGTGGAGGGGCAGAGAGGTGGAGTGTGGAGGGGCAGGGAGGTGCAGGGTGGAGGGGCAGAGAGGTGGAGTGTGGAGGGGCAGAGAGGTGCAGGGTGGAGGGGCAGAGAGGTGAGTGTGGAGGGGCAGGGAGGTGCAGGGTGGAGGGCAGAGAGGTGCAGGTGGAGGGGCAGAGAGGTGCAGGGTGGAGGGGCAGGGAGGTGGAGTGTGGAGGGGCAGAGAGGTGGCGTGTGAAGGGGAGCAGAGAGGTGCAGTGTGGAGGGGCAGAGAGGTGGCGTGTGGAGGGGCAGAGAGGTGCAGGGTGGAGGGGCAGAGAGGTGGAGTGTGGAGGGGCAGAGAGGTGCAGTGTGGAGGGGCAGAGAGGTGGAGTGTGGAGGGGCAGAGAGGTGAGTGTGGAGGGGCAGAGAGGTGGAGTGTGGAGGGGCAGGGAGGTGGAGTGTGGAGGGGCAGAGAGGTGGAGTGTGGAGTGGGGGGCAGAGAGGTGCAGGGTGGAGGGGCAGAGAGGTGGCGTGTGAAGGGGCAGAGAGGTGCAGAGGGAGGGGCAGAGAGGTGGAGTGTGGAGGGGCAGAGAGGTGGAGTGTGGAGGGGCAGAGAGGTGGAGTGTGGAGGGAGTGATAGGTGGAGTGTGGAGGGGCAGAGAGGTGCAGGGTGAAGGGGCAGAGAGGTGGCAGAGTGGAGGGGCAGAGAGGTGGAGTGTGGAGGGGCAGAGAGGTGGAGTGTGGAGGGGCAGATGAGTTGGAGAGTGTGGAGGGGCAGAGAGGTGAAGGGTGGAGGGGCAGAGAGGTGCAGGGTGGAGGGGCAGAGAGGTGGAGTGTGGAGGGGCAGAGAGGTAGCAGGGTGGAGGGGCAGAGAGGTGGAGGTGAAAGGGGCAGAGAGGTGGCGTGTGAAGGGGCAGAGAGGATGCAGGGTGGTAGAGGGCAGAGAGGTGGCGTGTGAAGGGGCAGAGAGGTGCAGGTGTGGAGGGGCAGAGAGGTGCGGGTGGAGGGGCAGAGAGGTGCAGGGTGGAGGGGCAGAGAGGTGCAGGGTGGAGGGGCAGAGAGGTGCGGGGTGGAGGGGCAGAGAGGTCAAAGTCAAAGTCAAAGTCAAAATTTTATTTAGAGATGGAAACATTGAATAAGCAACGTATCTGCTTTTTTACATCAAGCCATCTATGAAAAAAAGAAAGAAAGAGAAGAGAAAATCAAATCGTGTACAATGCCATTCATCAAAAGAGAAGTAAACATACCGTCTTACCCACTCCCATCTCCTCCCCTTTTTACCCACTCACTTCTATTCACGTAAAAGGTATCAATGCTCATTGCCGTCCCTATGGTTACATTCACGAAGTGTATATCTTTACCAGTGTATTTCTTTTCTGCACAGGATGGACATTTTTTCAGTATCATATGTGGTTAACGATTCATGAGATAATCTTTCAATTTTTTCTTAAATGTGTTTTTATTTTTGTATTTTTTAAGGGCTTTGTCAGTTTATTCCACAGATTTCCACCTGAATATACGAAAATGGATTTGTATAAATTGTTGCGTGGTCTAGGAATGGACAACAAATGATTATGTCTATGGCATTGACTCTAAATGTTTCTGTAATCTTTTGGGGAGCTGTTCCATTAATAAACGTATGCATACAAAGGCTTTATTGAAAAAGAGTCTGTTTGGGAAGGTTAATATTTGAGTTGTTTGTAATCTTCATCAGTTAGGGAGCTCGATTTTAACAAAAACTAATTTCAATGCTCGTTTGTTACAGACGATGAATTAATTTTAAATTATGTTCACTACAGTTGTCCCAAAGGGTTGATGCATAATCAACTAATGACAAAATTTGTGCACAGAAAAAAAGTTTTCGAGAGTGGCCATCGAGGAAATTTTTTTTATCCGAGACAACTGAAATATTTTTTTTGAAAGGCGTTTTGCTAAGAATGTTGTATGTTCAGTCCAAGATAAATCTTTGTCAATAATGACACCTGTGTTTTGTGTGAACTGACTTCCTCAACTTTATTATTGGATATGAGTAAAGGCTGGAAATTTGATTTCTTTTTTTGTCGTTTTTGTCTTGTAGACACGTACATGCACTTTTTTTTAAATAGAATTTAAAGACTTTATGGTTTAGTTGTGTCCATTCAGTAAGTTTATCAATATCTGCTTGAAGCTTAACTGTTAATTCATAGGCATCAGAGTCGCTTTCGTGAAGAGATGTATCATCTGCAAACATTTCGCATTTACATTTAACAAAAACAAGCAAATCGTTTACGTAAATAGTAAACAAAAGAGGTCCTAACACAGAGCCTTGTGGAACACCATATTTGACAGGCATAAATGTTGACAATTTGTCAGCTACAGCTACTAATTGTTTCCGTCAGATAAAAAAGATGTAATAAGACTTATGAATTCTGGAGTCAGTTTGTAAAGTTCAAGTTTATGGCACAACAAAATGGTTGATGACATCAAAAGCTTTTTCAAAGTCTACGAAGAGAATACCTGCAATTTATTCTCGTTTATGCTGCAAAGAAGACTGTCGATAAGCTGTATGAGGGCTGTGTGGCAAGAATGATGTTTTCGAAAGCCCGACTGACTTTCGTGGAGAAGTTTGTTATCAGCGAAATACGAATACAGAGACTTATGCATATGTTTTTCGATCGGTTTTGCAATGGCTGATAAAATGGATATCGGTCTGTAATTTGATGGGTTTGAAAGAATCCCCGGTTTTTATACAAAGGAATAACTTTAGCTTCCTTAAATTTTATAGGAAAAGTTTTTATCTATGCATAAATTGTATAAGTATGTCAAAGTATCTGTGATAAATAGGACATGACAACTTAAGTATTTTTGTCTCGATACCACTAAATCACGAGTATTTGATTGGGTTGAAGTAGACAAGGCTTTTACTAACATCTAAAACGGTCATGGGTTTCAGACTAAATGGAACACGAATATCCTTAGAATGGATGTATTGTTCTAAATAATTGAGGTCATTTTCACTAGACCTATCATTTAATATGATTCTATCTGCTATGGTTGCAAAATGATTATTTTAGTTGATCTGCAGATATGTCTGAGCTCATTTGTTGACTTTTTGACACGTGTTTATTGGTTAATATGTTAATTGCTTTCCAAATTTGCCTGGTATCTTTGGTAGAAGTTAACATGTTCTAAAGTAAGTACGTTTCGATTTCCGTTTTAATGACGTCACTTTATTTCTTTGTTTTCTGAATTCTTCATTTGTTCCGAAATTACTCAAATGATTTCTTTTATTAATTTCTGTGTCAATTTCTTTAGTTATCCATGGAGGTTTTGGTTCCTGTTTAATCCTTTTCTTTATAAAAGGGGCGTGTTTATTTTTAACGGAGGTAAAAGTGTCAATCCAAATTCAGCTGCTTTATTTGGATCTCTGATTTGATAGATGAGGTCAAATTGTGCTTCAGAAAGGTCAGTAAGGAAATCATCTTCTTTAAAGTTTCTAAAGCTCCTGTAGTAAATAACTTTATGACCTACTTTTGGAATTTTTTACACGGTTTTTGAACCAAGTAAGGCAAATTGGGTTGTGATCACTGCAGCCATAGGGAGGGGAACAAAGTTCGATAATGAATTGTTTTGAAATTTGTGTAAATATGATCTATTAGAGTAGCGGAATTTTCAGTTATGCGTGTTGGTCTATCGAATTAGTTGTTCTAAGTTATGTGATATATGTTTTGATACCACTTTGATTTAGTTTTTAACAGATCAATGTTAAAATCTCCTAATATAATTGTCTCATAACTTAAATGGTTAATTCATCCATTAATGCATTGAATCTGTCCTGCCAATCAGTAGTTTCTGATGGGTTTCTATAGACAAACCCTATTGCAAGTGGTTGACAATTTTTCTTTACTTATTTCAATCCAGACAGATTCAATACCATAATTTCAAAATTAACTAGCCTTTTACATTTTAATGAGGAAGCATGATATATGAGTAAGCCAGTAGATTTTGGTTTATAGGGGTCTAGTCGCATTATTTGGTATCCTGGCATGTCCATTTCTGCATCTGATATATAAGAAGATAATCGGATTCAGAAAAACAAAATACATGAAAAACTGTTTCCATCACTGCGAAGTATAGTTGCAATGTCATCTTTTTTGTTTATTGCATTATTGATATTAAGGTACCCTACACGAAGTCCATGTTTGGATGGCCATGTGTCTAAGGTCCTAGGCATGTTGCAGTGTATAGCACTAAGTATGGCTTAAATAGAATGGTGAGAGGGAACACTAAATAAATCGTTGCTTATTTATAAAACAAATATTCACTTTCTAAACCAGTGGCCTACTATTGAAATTCTAACAATGATATGGAAAACAAATCATATTAAAAAAAAATCAGAAGACAAGGTGGGAGTAATCAGACAAAGGATCAAATCCAAAGATCACAAGTATCAAAAAAACACGAACAACAAAAATAAAATGATTTGCAAATAGACTACAAATTAATCTGTGTAATTTTCACACAGTACAAGGTGAAAACCTATGGAGTATTTCAAAGACAAAAACAAGGAAAAACAACGGGAACAATATCAAAAACGTTTGTACGAAAACACAATCAATCTGAACCCTCTTATGAGTAGGCAACTGCATCACACACCATGCTCTCTCTCTCTCTCTCTCTTTTCCTCTCTCTCTCTCTCTCTCTCTCTCTCTCTCTCTCTCTCTCTCTCTCCAGCGCCCCCTCCCTCTTCATCCCTCCTCTCTCTCTCTCTCACTCCCTCTACCCCCCCCCCCCCCCCTATGACTCCCCCCTCTCACCGCCTTCACACACATACGTACACGCGTGTTCATCCACCACGCAAACAACGATGCAACAGAATTGTTCAAACCAGTAAAAGGCATTGCCATGAATACAATATTAGGCGCTTGACATTGCTTAAGTAATGCATTAACATATACATTCACAATGGACGTTATGTTGAATGTTCAACATTGGGATGTCATCATGTTCAGCAGTGCAAAAACGGGTCATGTCGTTTGTGGGAAACATGGGCTGGGTACTGGACATTGAGTTCAGTTCCGCTGGGCAGGGAAGACATCCGGGTTCCGATCGTAGTACGGTGACCTGACTCTATGTCAGGATGTACACGGGGGTTAGGCAGTCTGTGTGGGGGTGGGTTTGGATGAAGCATTGGTTCTGGCTGAAAGCATCGATTCTGATCATTAGGTTGCCTCACCAAAGAAGGGAAATGCTGCATGGACTGTAAAGGGGGTACGGCACGGTTTCTGACCTGGCCATTGTTGCAGCCAGATCCTGTTGGCGCGGGAAGTCGGAACGGTGGACAGGGGCATAGCTAGAGGCCTGGTTTGGGCCCTCTGTGTTAGAAGGAGATTGACAATGTGAAAAGTAACTACGCTGGCTAACATTACCTATAGGAGTAGAAGGGTTATTTGACAAACGGGCATCAGGAGCATTCTCATGGTTAGCATTGTGAGGAATAGTTGGATGGGTAAGCATACCAGGTATCACGGAAGCTGGGGACAGGCTGGGAGGTATGAGGAATACCGTGAGGAGCGGAGTGAAACTGCTGGTTGGGAGACATGTCAGAAAGGATAGCATCGTTAAATCTGACTATTGCCAGCATTGAATCTGAAATGAAAATCCAGTGAATATTGTTCCCTCCTGCCGACCGTTTGGCAAATCCCGCTCTGTCTGGTGACCTCTGCGCTGTGGCAGTGTGTCTACCAGCAGTCCAAGACAGTGCTCTTTGAATTTAGAGGCCAGCTGAGCTGTACCCTTAAAACTGGGGTGGGTGAAGTCTTTGTACATGGCCAGCTTAGGAGCACCAGAAGCGGCAATAAAATGTATCAGTGTTGTCTATGAAGTAGCTTCAGACTGGAAACAAGCTTCTCTAAGATTTCGGTTTGTGGGGAAAACAGAATTATTCAAATTGTGTCTGCCCTTTGCTGGAATTAAGGAGCTGAATGCTATTTTTGAAGTAGGAAAAGCTTGATGACACAGGTTAATCAACTGTGTCCTTGTTGAACTGTGACTGTCCTGACGGGCAGTCATTTATGCCAACATGAACGATTAGGGCTTGACTTTGTGATTAGCTGGTTGACGGATAAGCCAATGCTCTAAGTCAAGGGGTTTAAATTCCTGACACACAGATTTTAAAAAATATTATATGAGCGTAACGCTAGTCTCTTGGGGTCAGGTACTGCAAGACAGAATCACCAATTAAGAGCGCAGACACTTGATCATTCACAGATATAGAACTTAACATATCACGGGAGAGAGTTTGAGTCTTGTTTTATCGGATTGAGAGTTAACATTGTCTGCTTTAGCTTTCTGCTGATGTTGAGAATACATGTCACTGGATTGTATTTTCACATAACTCACTACTAGACAAAGGAGCAAAAACATTACTGACAGGAATGGAATAGTCAGTCATAAGATGAGCAGACGAGGAAGCTTCATCACAAACGTCAGGTTTGGCAGGAAGGGCTGCTGAATCAGAGAGTGAGGCACTGGGTGTGTTGAATTCAGTGGGTATAGTGCCTTCATTAGCAGTATCTGTGAGCGTGGGGGGCTTGACAGGATGTGAGGAAGGCTCCTCACTCTCCACACAGCTGCTGTCACTGCCATGAACAGTTGATTGCTGAGCTGGCCGTGGGTTAGCAGGTTTGGCGAGATGGCATTCGTATTATTCAGGCTGTCAGTTGGAGAAGTCGGCTGAGAAACTGACGGATGAACAGGTTTAGCTGTGTCGTCTGCACTCCTGAGACCGCTTCTTTGAGGCTGAAGTGCGCGCTGGTGTCAACTGTTGACTTCGTGGATTTTACTTGTTTAAGTTCTGAACGGAGGTTGCCAAGTTGGGATTTAAGCCATTTGTTTTCTTTCGTTAAAACATTAACGGAGTCCTTCAACTGGAAAATTGTGATTTCTAAGTCATCGATTCTTGAGTTGAAGGAATCCCTATCAGATTTAATATGGGATTTTAGTTCATTTTTTGTCGCCGTTTTTGCATCCTCAATCAATGAGAAAAACACATTTTTCATGTCTTGCTGGGAAGCATCTAGATCATCCACTTCTTCTTTCAGCTGGTGAAGTTCTTGTCTGTACAAGTGGACAGAGGAACGCGAAACTTTGTTTTGGTTTTGTCTGAGACAAAGAGTCCGTCTGCGAAGTCTTTTACTTCTAGGTCCTAGAGGTGTTGCCTTGAATGTCTTTGACTTTGTCTCGGTGGAAGATGGTAGCGCTGATGCGGAGGGGTAGGTGTGTGCAGACAACTTGCTGAGGGGTGCACTGACAGGGACTCAACAGGTGAAGGTCACTGACGGACACCGGTGGTGATGTTTCCTGTTCTGTGACTGCTCTTTGGTCTCCACAGGGACTTGATCCATGCTGGGGGTCTGTCACCACTGCAGGTTCCCAGTGAGGGTCCATGTGGAGGTGGTCAGGGACCGGGGTCAAGGGGATAAACAAAAGTAAGAGGAACGTGAAGAGTGGAGGAAGTCAAGCTGTCGAGGTCCTTGTTCAGCAGAAATGCACTGACGATATGTTTTAGTTTTTCACACTCCTCAAGATCCCAGAGGTGCAGGGTGGAGGGGCAGAGTGGTGCAGGGTGGAGGGGCAGAGAGGTGCAGTGTGAAGGGGCAGAGAGGTGCAGGGTGAAGGGCCAGAGAGGTGCAGTGTGGAGGGGCAGAGAGGTGCAGGGTGGAGGGGCAGAGAGGTGGAGTGTGGAGGGGCAGAGAGGTGGCGTGTAAAGGGGCAGAGAGGTGCAGGGTGGAGGGGCAGAGAGGTGCAGGGTGGAGGGGCAGAGAGGGGCAGTGTGGAGGGGCAGAGAGGTGCAGGGTGGAGGGGTAGAGAGGTGCGGGGTGGAGGGGTAGAGAGGTGCAGGGTGGAGGGGTAGAGAGGTGCAGGGTGGAGGGCAGAGAGGGGCAGGGTGGAGGGGCAGAGAGGTGGCGTGTGAAGGGGCAGAGAGGTGCAGGGTGAAGGGGCAGAGAGGTGCGGGGTGGAGGGGCAGAGAGGTGCAGGGTGGAGGGGCCAGGGAGAACGCGTACGTTGAAATGGCCAATTTGTAAGAGATGCTTGTAGAAAGTTATTTCTGCCTGTCTGTTATGATGTAACTCTACACCCCCGTCATTTAGGAAGGCGGCAAGTTTGTCTGATATTTCTCACTACACTTCAAACCGCTGGTGGGAACGATCGCATACTGTAAGCTCCATCATCGACAGAGGAAGGCTGGCGGGAAAGGGGGGGGGGGGGGAGAGAAGACGGGAAGGAGCACTAGAGCGTTTCAGTGATGAGAGGAGCAGGGACTTCCAAGTCCAAGGGGATCTTGGGGTCGATTCCAGACGGCCGTAGCCCTTCATGTTTATCTCCTTCCTCACTGTCATCTCCAGCTCACCCAGCAAGAGAGATGAAATGGAACCGAAACTCTTGGTCCCTCGTTTTGTTTACGACGTGGCTTTTTGTGAAGAGTGTCTTAGACCAACCCGAACATTGATGGTGTGACAGCTGGGCTAAAAGTAAGGCATGACTTGCAGTACACTGAAAGAAAAATTATATCCCACTAAGTCCACACTTCATCAATTCATACTCCGCATTCATGAACAGCATTAACACCAACGCACATCCAATCTTTCCAAACAACCAAAAGCGCACTAACTCAAAGTTTTTTTCTCGCCCCCTCTCCTTCTGGGAAAACACTTTTACTAAATCACAACACTATCTCGTAAACAGATTTTTACACCTCTTATCACTCTCCACACTGAGAGACAAATAAATCTGCACACAGGTATCACTCCTCAACGTACGGGATGACAAATCAATCTTCCCACATTATCTCTCCTCACAACCGAGAGACAAATAAATCTTCATCACAAGTAACCCCCCCGGGCCGGGGTGCCCCCCCCACCACCCCCCCCCCCTCCCTCCCTCCCTCACACCGAGAGAGACAAAATAGTCCCATCACACTTGTAACTCTCCTCACAACCGTAAGATAAAATTATTCTATTTCCGCTGCTATAGAGCTATGGCCTATCACTATTCCGATAAACCCCAAAAAAAATCCGAACCAGAGAATACATAACACCCGAATCACTGATGACCTGCCTCCTCAAGAAAAAGCCTTCCCCAAGTCTTTCTCATTTCCCGTGTCTCTCTTAGTACAATATCTTCGTGTCCCCCTCGAACTCTCCTGTCCTGGATATACGAGTCTCGACTTCTTTCTTCCTAGGCGTTCTTCTGTCTTCATGAGAAACGACCGAATTTCAACTCCCACTCCCAGGGATTTGGTACCTGCTTTGTCCTGAACTACCAGTGTGTTCCCACACCAATGCATCTCAACCACCTCACGGGTAAAGGTAAGGGTGAAGGTTGTGCTTTTGCGAACACGAATAATGTTCGTTAAGTAACCTTCTTAATTCAGCATATTAATACTTTCTTTCTCTGTTCCATAAGTTTTATTCCTCCCTGTACATTTCCCCCTCTATCAATTCGCACACTCTGGTACTAGACTGGTCAGCAAAGAGGACCTACCGACAGACAGTCGGCTCTAGCCATCTGCTGTGTTAAAACTGACTCTTTCCCCCCCTTCTCTAGTGAGTGCATACTCAGTGTTTCAAAACACATTACCCGCACCTACCTTACACCCTTGTTAAAACCTACACACAGTAGGTCACTTTCACCCTCAATTTATGACCATACATTCGTTTTCTTGAATGATTCGATACTCTACAATTAATTTTGTGTACCTGCCCGCTACACTATCAAGACCATATAATATTCTTCCTTATAATGAGCAGGGAAATGATCATATCACAAACTACATGCGTGAGAGTGTGCGTCATGGCATCTTTAGAGTGTAGGCTACGTCACTAATGACACCGCGCCCACCTCCCATCCTGGATGAAAAAAAATTTTCTCCAGAAAATTTATTTAAAGAATACAACTACACTGGAAACACAACTTCAGCCATGAATCTCAAAATGTTTAACCATCACACATGATTCAATCCAAATTTAATATCAAACGTATAGAAAATCAATCATCCTGATCCAGTCACAAAATAGGAATATTTTCAAACTTTTCAGTCCTTTTTAAAAGATAATGTCTATGGGTGATGTTATGTTGGTATATGCACTTATATAATAGTTAAAGGTATATATGAATGGAGTATACTAATAGGTTTTAAATACAATTAAAGTAATATTGTGTTTATAAATTAAGTATGTAAATAAATATTTTTTTTTTTTTTTCCACCTTGTCATTTTGTCTCACATCCTGTGTTTTTCAAAACCCTCATGAAATGTAGACAGATTTCCAAGTTTAAACGATTCATCAATAGCATGTAAACAAATAAACAGTTTAAAACATAATTTCTTTTTTTTTATTTTTTTTTCCCCACATATAATTTTATATCCCATTCCAAAGTCACATGCTTTCCATTGTTGACAAAGACAAAAGAAAACAATTGGGTTGTCCTCATGCACAATCAAAAACATTTATAAATACATTACTAAAATTATTTGCTCATCAACACAACATAAGATTCATCTTTCATCAAGCAAATTAGACATAAATAGTACTTCATGATTTTTTCCAGTTGTTACCAAAGAATAAATTATGTATTACATCACATCATTAGGTCGTTGAGTCAAAAACTATAGTCATACCTATCAATAAGCAAATTATGCATAAATACCACAATGATTTTAAAATCTGTCAGTAGCATAAACAATGCACCGTCAAAAGTGTATCACACCCGTAATCATTCATAAACGTAGCAAAAAAGCAGAATAGACCTTATCCCTTTAAGACAGTTATCATTAGTCCATGAATATTCACGCACTTGAAAATAAATCTGGCATAACATTTTGTGTGTGGGGGCGCGGGGGTGCGAGCTGTCCGGCATTAATGGGGAATAACAAAAAGTCAAGTATAATTTCACAAAATACTTTCCTTCCGAGAGCTGACATACATAAGTTCTTCAATGTCTGGGATAGGCTCGCCACGAACACATTGAACTATTGGGTTTACTGCGAGCGAGTGTCTATCGATGCAGAATCCACCGAGACCTCAGGTTTTGTCCACCAATAACTGACACTTGTGAGCTTTAACGGAGATGTTAGAAGGTTCTATAACCTTTAAATCGCAGCCATTACATTGATTTCTCTTCTCAACCACCTCTTTTTTTGCAAATGTGAGGGGGTATGGTCTGTTCGCAACTAGGAATATCAGAAGTTAACTTAATACCAGGTTCAATACCAGTTTACTGTACCTTGGGGTATCCTTCACACACTCCTGAAAGTCTTTCAAAATTGTCTTTGCGCTTTTCTTTATGACTTGTAGACAAATAAATCACAAACACATCCACATTATTTTCACCTTTGATTATTACAGAATAGGAAGGTTACAAACATCATCTGCACTGTATATGAATAAACACTCCGACATTTGCTGTTATTTTACCATAACCTTTGATCTGTACCCCTTACGTTACTTGGTACAAAATCCTCACTGATAAATGTCAGTCAATGTTGACAACAGTATCTTGACACAGGACATATCCACTCAACCGACTGAATGATGGCAACATTTGTACTTTCAACATACTTTCTTCAACAAGTTCACATGAAAACCTTCTCAGTGTTTTGCCATTTTGATCTTACAATTTACTCAGAAAGTTTATCGACCACACCTAAAAGACCCTTCCACATAACACGAAGGCTTGTTTATGCTTTCATCATTAGTATCACAAGGACTTTAATCCCCTACACTGAAGGAACGTGCCTTTGCTTTTCTGTCTGCATAGACCTTGTACCCATCTGTTATTTCTATCAGGCTGACTGTAGACAAGCTCACATTGCACCTTCAAACGATATGCATTTCATAAACGGATTGGTAAACAGTTTCACTGTCATGTATTTCCTCTTTTTTCCGTCCATTGTGTCATCAATAATCCAAAGGACCCCTTGGTGAGTGTCCCGAAAAAAGCACAAATGGGAGAATCCCCAGCGTATCGTCGGCATTTCCCTGTATGCAAAAGCAAAAGCCCGTAACGAAATGATCCCTTCCTGGGGCTCTTTGCCTTGCAACCTGTTCTCAACAAGGACTTCAACTTCCTTTGAAACGTACAAACCCATGCCATCTATTGGAAAGATAATGGCGTGGTTGAAAAAGAAGAGATTGACAACATTCTTGTAAATTTCTCTCATTAGATCATAAATGAATTTGCGATCCACAATCCGAAGAGAATTTACTACTGAAGACCACTCAGGAAAAAATCTGCAGTAAAGCTTCAGCGACAGATACCTTCATCAAATTTCTTCAGAGGAATCGCTTCTGATACCTATATATTTTGTAGCTGTATTCCACCAAAGTCAAGATATAGCGATATCCCGATGAAGACAGTGTAGCGGACCCAACCCAGATCAATAGCTACCTTCCGAAATGGAACGGAAAGTGAAGGCATTTTGTGCAAAGGTTCACATGGACTCGGACCACTATCTGAGATGTCTATTTGTCAGATGTCACAAGAGTGAATCCGGCAACGTATTTCGAAAATTCCTTTTGTGACACCTGGCCAATAAAAAGAATCAAGAACACACCTTAATGTTCTATTGATTCCGCATGACCAGCTAACAAGTGCATCATGAGCCGTGTGCAGTACTGGTTTCTCTAAGTTTGATTGGAACCCAACATGTCTGTTGTCCTTCCCAGTACACACCTGAAGAGAAATGGTCAAGTCCAGTAATTTACGTTGGTTTATCCGTTTGTACTTCAGTTACAGTCGGTTACAGCAGAAAAGAAATGTCGACAGCGTCTCGTCTTTCCCTGCATTTCTTTAACATCAGCTTGGGGTATCTGGATTCATCCAGTTTTTTTTGAGTACTTTTAGCGGCTTATGAGAGTTGCCTATTCCGGCTCTATGATGTTTTATAGTAATCACACAGACAAGGAACAACGATCCTCCAGCACCCACCACCAAGTACTGTAGCGACACCTGGCAAATTGCCCAAGATCAAGTCGCAGACGTGGTTATCAAAAACACAGGCAGTAAGAAAAACCGGAAGTAGTACGGTGTAACGTACAGTAAATTTCGCCAACGGAAACGTTTCAATCTTGCCTCCAAACGGACCTAACAACACACTTCTATGGACAGTGTTTGAATACTGGTCTATAAGGACGAAAGATTTCCGTACACCAGCCGTAGTGCGCACACCCAGTTTCTCGCAAAACCTAATCCTGTCGAAACCATTGGATTGCTCCGTATTCTAACACCAATTCCATCCAACATCATTGATCTGTGCCAAAACAATGCCTTCTTCCATCAGTGGAACTACTTCGTGTTTTGAATCACCCGTCTGAAAGGCAGAATCTTTTTCAGTAATTAACTTGCCAACCACAAAAGAACAGCGGGGGGGCATTGGGCTTGATCGTCAGCGACTGATTTTTTGAACTTCTGTTCCTGCTGGCCACACTGTCCCAAAAGGTCTACGTGTGGTGGTCTTGTCCACACCTCGGAACGTATGCTGAGAGTAACGGGTCTTTCCGGCCGGTGAAGTAAGCTGGTATATACGAAAGTCACTCGAACCGCGGAAATATCGCTGTCCATTTCCTAGTATAGGTAATCCTAGAGGACACAAAAATGACCCACGATTTCCTTTCCTGTAACTTCCTGTCCTGATGGTATGGAGTACAGACGCAATTCGGACACAAAGATGGAAAATTCTCCTTTCCTATCCACGCCCTTTCTGGTGAGCGATACAATACTGATCAGCCATCTTACACATTTCCTCCACTATACAAATTGCCTTACTTTAAGGAAAGTGGCCATATCTTTGCCTCGACGCACTGGAAAATATAGTCCTCTAAGAGGAGATCGTCGCAGTGATTTGTAAAGTTATGTTCGTTTTAGACAAATCTATCCATCGAATCCAAACAATGACCATACGGAACAAAAACGCTGGAAACGATTCACCTTTTTCAGGGCGCACAGACTGAAACGTTCGAGAAAACGATCAGCAGATAAAACATTGAAATTTCTTGAGAGTTTCTCAAATCAACTGAACCCAGTTAAAATTTAGTTCGCTGCAATGAGTGGTACAGTGTCAAAGCGCAAACCCATAAACAACGACGCAAAATACAATATCCTACTTTTCCTATTGGGCCAACCACAAGACTGTTGCGTGACTTACAAAGCGTGAAAAGAAAAACTATCTATTCATCCGTTTTTCTCTCTTAAAGTTTTAACTTTGAATATATGGCTTTTTGGTTAGGCGCGCTTGCGTAACTGACTGGTGGAACTGGTGAGGTTCTCTGATGCCTGTATTCTTTTAATTCTCATCATTCTCTAGATCTAACTGCCTCAACTTAAATTTGACGGTTCTTTATCATCAGCTTCCCCTCTTATCTTATTTTCTTCAAATTCTGCTTCCTCTGTCAGTCTATTTTCTTCAGCTTCAGCTTCCCTCTGTAGCTTTTTCCCTTCAACTTCAATTTCCTCTCTAATGCTAATTCTGTCATCTTCAGCTTCCCTCTGTAGTCTATTTTCTCTCTTTCCTAGTTTTCCATTCTTCACTTACTAGATTCCTTTGACTTTCTTCTCTTTCTCTAGCCTGTCTGCCCTATCTATGCATTGTTGCCACATAGTTTTTATAAAGTTTTGAATTTTTTTTTTTCCTCACCCTCCCCCCCCATCAAACCAAGCGTTCCGCTTGTTTTAACATATAAAATCAAAATCATCCATAATGAACCGTCATTATATAAACGACCAAACAATCTCAAAGTATAAAAAAAAAAGCGAAATATGAAGATTATTATTTTTCACACAACCGTAATTAAAGTAATATACAAATACGAAATTCAAATTCCCGGTGTAAAACAGAAAAACCGCTTACGAACACATGTTAGATATGAAATCCAAGGAATGTATTTTTATCCAAAAATAATTTGCAACTGCTACAATTTGTGAAATTTAGAAACAAACATGAAGTTTAAAATGCAAAACTGTTTTCCCTAAAAGAAGGAAATAAACACAATAAAGTTTTTCTGAAAATAAATTTCTTTATAAAGTTTTAGTTCTCAAATGATCTTGTTGTCAGTCTTTCTTTCTTACTTAATTTCAAACGCATTTACAAAACAAATGTACCGCCTTATACAAAAAATAATATAAATTTACAAAACAATTGAAGCACAAATCAATTAAAAAGAGGGAAGAAACACAAAATCTAAGCGAAATCCAACCTAAATATGAAAAATAGAAAAGAAAACTAGATATGTAGCCTATTGAGGAGAAGGTTTAAGAGTGTTTTTAAAAAGGGGTGAAAAGGAAATGAAAGGAATACACAGGAACCGGAATAGGGAGCAGAAATCAAGAAGCAAAAGAAGCCCACAACATCACCTAAGTGTTCACTGTGTCTCGCCGTGAAACTGAGACGGTAAAAAACAAATCACACACAATAAACACAACACTAGCAGCAATAACTGCAAAATAAAAAACAAACAATTAAAAAATCACATTCACCCCAAACTCAAAGAAATCTCGCACCACACCCAGAAAAAAAACTTGAACAAAAATAAGATGTTTATTTGACATAGCGTAATCATCTCCACCACCTACACTACTACGTGACGGCAGAGAAGAATGATCCCACACTCTGAGGGGCAAGGGAAAAAATAAACTTAAAACAAAAGGAAAGCGAAAGAAATAGATAATTATGAGAAGGGAAAAGACTATGACTACCCCAACGCCATGCCCCCGCTTCTTAAACGCAGGAAGAATTGGGGCAATCAATTCCTGGGAAAGGGACAAAAATTCTAATCTTCTAGGAGTACAACATCCCTAACGCCCTGCCCGCCTTGCTGCAGTTACGTAGCAAGAGTGAAGGTTGAGGCTATCGGTCCTGATGTGGGAGGTTCAAAAAGAAATCCAAAACCAAAAAAAAAACCTAACGGAGTAATCAACAAAAGAATCTCAACAAACCACCCTAACCCACACATATAAAATATAAAAAACAACAACACATGCAAATATTATAACAAATCAATTATACACATTCTCTTTTTTTTTTATTCCTACCCTCAGACCCTAGGTGCCCAAATAGAAATATCCTTTTTTTTTCCACTTCCCTCAAACCCCTTAGAGGCAACAAATAGAAACCTTTTTTTTTTTATTATTTTTTCCTCAAAACCCTTGAGGGTACAAATATAAATCTTTTTTTTTAAACCCCCAGGCACAAATAGAATTCTTTCTTTTTTTTTTTTTTCGCGGGGAATACAACGGGCAGCTACGCCGGTGACACAGGAGTCGGGTTCACGCACTGTCACACTGTCACACATGCATACCCGCATTCATGAACAGCATTTACTCCATACGCACACTCCATCTTTCCAAACAACCAAAGCGCACTACCGAATTGTTTTTCTTCGTCCACCCACTCCTATCAGGAAAAACACTTTACTAAAATCACATCACAACTCGTAAACAGATTACAACCTCTGTATCTCCTCTCCACACTGAGAGACCAATAAATCTGCACACAGGAACCTCCCTCACGTCGGTAGACAAATCAATCATCCCACATTTAACTCTACTCTCTCCTCACCGAGAGACAAATCAATCTTCACACATGGATCTCTCTTCACACAACTCGAGATACAAAAATAGTCTTCAACACTTGAATCTCTCCTCACACCGGTAGATAAAAAAATTACTAGTTTCCGCTGCTATAAGAGCTATGCCTACACATTCCGTTATCCAAACAATAATCCGAACCAGGAGAATACATAACTCCGAATCACAGATGACCCTGCCTTCCTAAAGAAAACACTGTGCTACACGGCTCGCTGCTAGCTACATTCTCTCAATGCTGTCTCTCTTGGGTTAGTAATATACTGCTCCTGATTGTAGCACACACAAAGGGGGGAGGGGGTGAGACACACTCTCCTGTCCCTGGAGATGACTTAGAAGTCAGTCTCGACATCTCATCCTGGATATCTTCTGTCTCTTGAGAAACGACGAGCTTCAACTCCTCTCCTGAGTTGGTAACCTGCCTGGGCAGAACTACCAGTGTGTGTCCACACACCAAGGCCATCTTCAACCACCTCACGGGTGAAATAAAAGAGTGAAGCTGAAACACGAATAAGGTACGTGTAATATAACCTCATAATTCAAACATAAGAATTCTTTCTTTCTCCTTTTCCTTAAGTTTATATATATCCCTGTAGCTATCCCCCACTATCTAACGCTCACTCTGGTAATGACTGACATCAATGAGGACCACCGTCCTACAGGATCTCGAGTCTACTAGGCCATCTGTCTGGGTTAAAACTGACTCTTTCCTTCCCCCCCTTCTCCTATTGATTGCATACTATTGTTCCAAAACACAAGAACAGCAACCTTACCTGTTACCAGCCCTTTGTTAAACTATCACTCAAGTGTGATCATCTTTCACACCAAAAGTCAATGACCAATTCTGTTTCTTTGAATGAACTACTCACAATTTATTTTGGGTGACGCCGCTACCCTAGTCAAGCCATATAAGAATATATTCTACCTTTAGTTGATGGCACGGGAAATGCTACATATCACTAACAACATGCTATGTAGCGTCACCATGCCTTGACTGTCACACAGTCACTCTTGCATACCCCATTCCAATGACACATTTTACCCATACTCACACGCAACTTTCCCAATCACCCCAAAAGTAGCACTACCGAAGTTTTTCTTCTCTCCCCTCCGTTCAGTGAAAAACACTTTACTAATCACAACACCAACTTGTAAACGATGTTACACCTAACACTCTCCGCACTGAGAGACAAATCAAATCCGCAACACAATTATCATCTCTACACACCGAGAGACAAATCAATCTTCACACACATGTATCCACTCTTACACTAAGAAAAATATCTTTAAGTTTCCGCTTCTAAAAAGCCATGTCCTCACCATCCTTTCCCCAAAATTCCTGACCAGGAGAAAACATAACTCCCGTAATCACTGAGTACCGCCTGCCCTCCAAGTAAAAGCTTCCTCTTTCTCAATTCCCTGACTCTCTCTCCTCTGAGGCAAATAAACTGCCCCCACTGAAATTCTCATAGTCCTGGAGATACGAGATCTCGCTCGTCTTCTCTCCGGCGACTTCCTCCTTCTCTGCGAAATGACGAGCTTCAACTCCTCTCCCTGGAGTTGGAACTTGCTGGGGCTGAACTACCGGTGTGTTTCCCCACACCATGGCCATCTTCAACCACCTCACGGGTGAAAGATGAAGGGTGAAGGGCGAAGGGTAAAGGGTGAAGGTGAAGGGCTGGTAATGACTGGTCAGCAAAGAGGACCACCGTCCTGACAGGTTCGAGTCTCTAGGCCATCTGCTGGGTTAAAACTGACTCTTTCCCCCCTTCTCCTAGTGAGTGCATACTCAGTGTTCAAAACACATGACCAGCACCTTACCTTACCAGCCCTTGTTAAACTATCACTCAGTGGTCACTTTCACCCAATGACCACATTCGTTTCTTGAATGAGTCATACTCACAATTATTTTGGGGACGCCCGCTACACTAGTCAAGCCATATGAATATTCTTCCTTTAATTGTGGCACGGGGAAATGATTCATATCAACAACTACATGTGATGGAGCGTCACATGCCTTGATGTGAGGCTACGTCACATGACACCCCCCATCCTGGGATGAAAAAATTTTCTCCAGAAAATTTTTTAAAGGATATACAACTGCACTTAAACACATCTTCAGCCATGAATCTCAAAATGTGTAACCATCGCACATGATTCACCAAATTAATAATCAACGTATAGAATCAATCACCATGATCCACCATAAATAGCATGTTTCAAACTTTCAATCTTTCTTAAAAAAAAAAATTCATGATTGATCACCATATTCCACAAGATACATTTCACAAATTACATGGATAAAACAATTAGGGATATCAACAATTCAAAGCACAAATTGTGTTCATACATTAAGATGTGAAGCACATTTTCCCTTGATCTTTGTCTCACATCATATGTTTCAAAACCCTCATGAAAATGAGAATATTTCCAAGTGTACATGTTTCTCAATAGACATGTAAACAAAATAAACATAGTTTAAACATAGTTTCTTTTTCCCACATGTAGTGTTATAGTCCATTGAAAGTCACCTGCTTTCCATTGTTGACAGTGACAAATGAAAACAATTGGTTTGTCTCATTGCACAATCAAAACATGTATATATATTTCTAAAGCGTTATTTGCTCATCACACATACATATAGATTCATCTTCACAGCAAATTAGACATAAATAGTACTTGATTTTTTCCATTGTTTACCAAAGAATAAATATGTATTACATCAACATCAAGTAGTTGTCTGCTTGCAGAAAAAAGTAAATAAATTATTAATACACATTGCTTCATAAAAAAAACCTCTACATTTAAAATTCATCTCAACGTACACATACTCATACATTGCTACACAGAAAGCAATACTTAGAAGTTTGAAGACTGATACCTCTGCATATAGAAAAAAACTGCATAAGGAGCATTCCTAAATATTGGTCATTATCATGAAGTGTTATTTCATTATCATTTTGCCAGCGTCCAGTGTGGGGTTTGCAGTGAAAACCTGAGGGTTGGAATGCGTTTATTTTCAATCATGATGTCACGTTGTAATCTGTTCATCTACACCACCTAGCGGTGACATTGTTATGGGGTGGATGTTTTGGGGAAAAAAGTTGCGGGTAGGGATGGAAGGGTTGTGGTTTTGGAAGATTTTGCATAGTTCTTTCTTCTTGTTTTCGATTGTTCCCTTTGGGTTGTTGGTTAGTGCAGCAAGGCCATGTCTCTGTATAGTCCGATTGTTTTTCCGAGTTTTTTCTTGATGTTGGACAGAAATAGTAAACAACTGCAGGCATAAATGGAAATCGTTGTTAGTGAACACACCCAAAACAACAAAACCTGAAAGCCCCAAAAAACACGTGCAGGCCAACCCGCACGTGCAAACAACCGCAAACGGGAGCCCACACGCTATATAACATCGGCGGTGGGCAAACCAAAAACCATCCTGATGAGAGCGCAACACGCTCGAAACAAATTTGTAGAGTTTAATCTTTTTAATATCATAACAAAATATTATAAATATA
>CM031603.1:99598003-99605023 GCA_018398815.1 Conus ventricosus | reverse complement strand
GCCCCCTCGATTCCTGTCCTCTCAACAATCTCGCCCCCTCATTTCTCCCGTCCTGGAGATATGACTTCCGACTCCTCTCCCTCGACTCTTCTTGTCACTGGAGATGAGTTCCAACTCCTCTCCCTCGTCTTCTCCTGTCCCTGGAGAGATGACGAGTTCCCGACTCCTCTCCCTGGAGTCCTTAATTCCTGGGGCTGCCTACCGGTGTGTTCCCACACCATGGCCATCTTCAACCACCCTCACGGGTGAAAGGTGAAGGGTGAAGGGCGAAGGGTAAAAGGGTGAAGGCTGAAACACGAATAAGGTTCGTGTAAGTAACCTTCTTAATTCAACATATGAATTCTTTCTTTCTCTTTTCCTTAAGTTTTCCCCTGTAGCTTTCCCCAACTATCTATCGCTCACCTGGTATAATGACTGGTCAGCAGAGAGGACCAACGTCCTGACAGGTTCGAGTCTCTAGGCCATCTGCTGGGTTAAAACTGATTCTTTCCTCCCTCCTCCTAGTGAGTGCATACTCAGTGTTCAAAACACATGACCAGCACCTTACCAGCCTTGTTAAACTATCTCTCAGTGGTCACTTTCACCCAATGACCACGTTTGTTTTCTTTACTGAGTCATACTCACAATTATTTGGGGACGCCGCTACACTAGTCAAGCCACATGAATATTCTTTCTTTTTAGTTGTGGCATGGGAAATGATTCATATCACTAACTACATGTAATGGAGCGTCACATGCCTTGATGTGAGGCTACGTCACATGAGGATATATTATGAAAGGAAGCGTAGAGTACAGCCCTGTCATGTAGTCTCAGACCGAAATGGAAAATCCGTAGCATCATTTTAATCATCCTCATTCTCATCGATCAGCATTAAAAAAATGTATCAAATTCTGTGGCCCTTCATGCCCTGCTCTCATTGTGGCCTCATTTTCGATGTCCTCTCCACGTCTGTGGCCTTGGTTTGGTTCCGTCGGGGTCTCTTCTTCTTCTCTTCCTAAAATACTGGTTCCTCAAAAACGAGTAGGTCACTAGCGCGCACCAGGTCACCGGATCGGCGAGTCCATGGGGCTGTCCGTGGATGGACGTGGTGGCTCCCTCCGGAGAGAGAGCTCACTCACGCCGGTTCCGCGACTAAGCAATTATTGTCGTCAGTAGGGGGCTTAGTAGGTGTGTCCTGCGTATGTTGGATCAGAACAGCGCCACTGAACACCACCGAAGTGACTCGCAGCAGTACAGTGTCTCCTCCGGTGGGTTGCCTTCTGACGACTTGACATTGACTGCTCCCTGTGTATTGCCTGTGCCGGGGCTGCGCGGGGCCGACCGGGCTGTGGCTGTGGACGGGGTGTCGGAAAGAGCGGCGTGGATGCACTGCCTCTGAGGTGGCGCAGAGGTTGGGACAGCAAAACAAAAAAAAAAAAAAAACACAACAAAAAAAAACCCTCACTAATTAAAAAAAAGCCCCATTGACGGCATGCTCCAGCTATCTTGGGAAGCAAACGTGAAAGGGGTGGGTGGAGGAACGGGAGGGGTATGCCGAGAGGGTGAATGTGGATTGGGGGGAATGATGAGGAGGCAGTGATGTCCCTGGGAGAGGATGGAGTCCTGACCTACAGGCGTGGATTAAGTTTCAGACAATTTGCAGTCCGTCGGGTTGATCTTCCCCTCTGTTCATCAGTCAATCAGTCTGACTCTGCAGGGGTATCTGACACAGGGAGATCACCAGACACTAGTGGTCCAGTTAAGTGTGTGTGTGTGTGTGTGTGTGTGTGTGTGTGTGTGTGTGTGTGTGTGTGTGTTTGTGGTGCTTGCGTGTATTTTGTGTATGTATATGGTTATTAAATTATATAATTTACTGCCTATCTTGCTTTGTATTTTTATTGCATTGCATTGTCTTTCATCACATTGTAATATATTTATGTCATCATTCAAATGTTTTAAACACTTTAATATTCATTCCATTTCTTTCTTTTCAAAGTTCTTCAAAAGGTTTTTTCTTCTTCCAACGAATATGTCACAACAAACTACAGTTCTATCACCACACATTATACTGATATAAACACTTAATCGTTACAACACAAACTATCATTATATTCCCACCTCCCCCCTCCCTCCTCTGTCTGTCTGCTGTCTGTCTGTCTGTCTGTCTGTCTCTCTCTCTCTCTCTCTCTCTCTCTCTCTCTCTCTCTCTCTCTCTCCTTTTCTTTTCACCGCCCACCTCCCTTCACGTTCTTGACGCACGAGGTTAAAAACCAAGAGAATTTACCCACCTCCTTCTCCTGCTCTCCTTCTCTCCCCCCCCCCCCCCCCCCCACACACACACTCACAGGTCACTGTCTTGCAGGCAAGGTCCAAGATCAAGAGTCCAAGAGACTATTGATCCCTGGACGTTGACACCAGCCCTAGCATCAGTAACGGTCGTCTGCAGGATGTTATCCACGGTTGGTGACGTCACTGATGCTCTGAGCTCTCGGGAGAGTCCATGTGCGTGCAGCAGTGACCACGGAAGGTGTCAGTGTCCGAGACGTCTGACCAGGTGGTCACTGACAGCATGTTCCCCTTCCCTCTCCACAAACACTTCCCTATCTGTCCCTTCCCTCTCCACAAACACTTCCCTCTCTGCCCCTTCCCTCTCCACAAACACTTCCCTCTCTGCCCCTTCCCTCTCCACAAACACTTCCCTCTCTGCCCCTTCCCTCTCCACAAACACTTCCCTGTCTGCCCCTTCCCTCTCCACAAACACGTCCCTGTCTGCCCCTTCCCTCTCCACAAACACGTCCCTGTCTGCCCCTTCCCTCTCCACAAACACTTCCCTGTCTGCCCCTTCCCTCTCCACAAACACGTCCCTGTCTGCCCCTTCCCTCTCCACAAACACGTCCCTGTCTGCCCCTTCCCTCTCCACAAACACGTCCCTCTCTGCCCCTTCCCTCTCCACACACACTTCCCTCTCTGCCCCTTCCCTCTCCACAAACACGTCCCTGTCTGCCCCTTCCCTCCCCACAAACACTTCCCTCTCTGCCCCTTCCCTCTCCACACACACTTCCCTATCTGCCCCTTCCCTCTCCACAAACACGTCCCTGTCTGCCCCTTCCCTCCCCACAAACACTTCCCTCTCTGCCCCTTCCCTCTCCACAAACACTTCCCTATCTGCCCCTTCCCTCCCCACAAACACTTCCCTGTCTGCCCCTTCCCTCTCCACAAACACTTCCCTGTCTGCCCCTTCCCTCTCCACAAACACTTCCCTATCTGCCCCTTCCCTCTCCACAAACACTTCCCTGTCTGCCCCTTCCCTCTCCACAAACACGTCCCTGTCTGCCACGACAATCAGGGAGGGACGTAAGAGGGAGAACGGAACCTGAGCTGGATTGCAGCTCTCCAGGAAGCATATCCAGTGTCTGTCTTTTCCGCCGGTCCAATCAGCTGTGTTTGAGTGGACACGCAGCCTCGCTGACACACGTCGTTAACTTAGCGGAGGTAACTGATGCGACGATCGTTGAACTGATGGGGGTAAAGAGAGTAGACTAGCTGATACCCCCATCAGTCCTGCAGGATGTCAACACCCAGCCAATATGTTCATCAACCCATAGATATAATCAGGTCTGGATTCTCTAAGTTGTTGCTGCCTTTGGAGGGTCACTTCTGGTCGGCCAGACTGGAATAAACTGGTACTATAAATACAAGGTAAAGCACTGTTAAAGGTAGAGCAGATTGGGATTCAAACAAGCGTTAAATCACTCTTAATCTAACAGCAGATTTCTGTTAAAACGATTGTTACTGTTCTGCTAACTTCGAACAAATAATCGTCGGAGCTGTTTTAAACATGGAGCCGATTTCCGTGAAAAGAATCCTGTTATACTTTGAGCAGAGTTCAGTTAAGGCTATCTTTAAATCAGTGTTTATTTTGTTCGAGCGCTTTTAGAGCAGACACTATGAAAAAAAATGGAGAGTCTCTGTTAGAGCAGACTGGTCTAAAAGAGTCGTCAAAGTCCTGTTCAACTGAAAGCAGACCTCTGTTAAAAGAAGCGCTGAGGACTGTTAAGCTCAGCGCAGAATTCTATTAAAACAATCGTCATATCTCTGTTCAACTTACGGCAGACTTGCATTTCAATTTATGCTTAAGCTTAGAGCAGATTTGTATTCAAACAGACATAATAGTTAAACTTACGGCGGATTTCTGTCTATAGTACCTGAAACTTACTGCTAGACTGACATCAGTTTTCCCACTCGAGTTGGGACGTGCACCGGTTTGCTGTCCATCAGGGAGTGGATTGCAAAGCTACTACTGTTTGCTTCAACATGACTTCTGGCTCTCTCTCCTGCCTATCTTCCCCGGAGGAAAGGAGGGAGGTGGGGGATCCTGAAGTGGGTAAAGGACAAACTGACAAATAAAGAAGCAAAACCTTACAGACCCGGATGAACAAGATAAGCTGCTGGGCGGAGGCCCTATAGAATATATGAACAGCATACATCTATCTGCCATAGAAAAGGAACTGGCGGGGAATGTGAGAGCAGGAAGGTGGCGGGGGGGGGGGGGGGGGGGGGGGGGGGGGGGGCGTGGAGGGGGGGGGGGTAGGGGGGGGGGGGGGGGGGCGCGTGGGCTTGGTGAAGTGGGGGTGTGTTTGCGGGCGGTGGTTGCGGTGATTGTCAGAGGTTGGGAGGGGTGAATGGCGCCCTGCTCAAATTTGTCGCTCCTTATCGGTTTGGTGGAGTAATCATCGCGATCTGGTTGTTCCCTGTCCGCCTGTCTGTTGATCCTGCTTGTTGACCAGTAACTGAACTATTTTCTGTAGAAATGGCTGTGATGATGAAGTGATGAAGAATGCTTCCACCAGCTGCTTCTTACACTTAAGTTGGTTGATCTAGTAATGTAGTACTTTCATGTGTGTGTGTGTGTGTGTGTGTGTGTGTGTGTGTGTGTGTGTGTGTGTGGTGTGTGTGTGTGTGTGGATCAGAAGGCACATTTTGTTTTAGATGCTGATTAACATCGGTAGATGGAGATTTCGCCAGTTTGTACATGGCCATGCTTCAGACTTGATGACAGAAGTTCGCTTCCCATACCATGCTACCACATTATGCCGGGCATCTTCACTGTCAAACCCAGTGTTTTAGCTTTCTGGTGGTTCAGGGGAGATTAGTTATAGGTTTCTGGTGGTTCAGGGGAGATTATTATAGGTTTCCGTCTGCCCCGTCTCTCTGCCACAGTACACTTTCTTCACTCGCGCCATACAGCATCAATCCACTGAAGAAAAAACGTCCATGTCCACCCCCTTCTGTCCATCGTTCTCCCTTCCCCTGCACCTCTATATGTCAACGGCTTGGCAATGGCAGGAGATTTGACAGAAATGTGATGGCTGTATCAGGGAATATGGACAATTCAGCATCACATCCACTGTGATGACTGTATCAGGGAATATGGACAATTCAGCATCACATCCACTGTGATGACTGTATCAGGGAATATGGACAATTCAGCATCACATCCACTGTGATGACTGTATCAGGGAATATGGACAATTCAGCATCACATCCACTGTGATGACTGTATCTGAGAATATGGACAATTCAGCATCACATCCACTGTAATTCAGGGAATATGGACAATTCAGCATCACATCCACAGTAATTCAGGGTTTGTTGGGACTCCACCGAGTGAGTGCTTGCATGTGTGTTTATATGCCTATGCAAACGCATGTAAGTATGTGGGTGGGAACACGCACGTGTGTGTGTGTGTGTGGTGTGTGTGTTGTGTGTGTGTGTGTGTGTGTTGTGTGTGTGTGTGTGTGTGTGTGTGTGTGTGCGCGCGCGCGCGCGCGTGTGTGTGTGTGTGTGTGTGTGTGTGTGTGGTGTGTGTGTGTTGTGTGAGAGAGAGAGAGAGAGAGAGAGAGAGAGAGAGAGAGAGAGAGAGAGAGAGAGAGAGAATTTAAGAATATGCTAAAAGTGATCATAGATAGGCATTTTGTGGATTACAATCATTTCCTCTGCACTCCATTAGCCGCCCCACCAAACACCAGTTCACCAGTTATTCTCAGCGTTAATGTGTGTGTTGGGGAGGGGGGGGGGGGGGGGGGCTTTGATGTTGCAATAATGGCTTTCTTAGGACTATCCAAATGAAAGCCGGATTTCCCTCAAATTACAATTTTCGTTTTTGAATGGTTATCCAACTGAAATCCGGACCCCCCGATTAGACAATGGTATGGTGATTTCGATTGCACCCGCCACCCGTCTGCAGCAAGACTCACCCGATACAACGCCAGGATGATGGCGTCATCATTTAGAGTCAGACTCGCTCGAAGCCAGATGACTTCAACATCACCACTCACACACCACACGCGGCCACCTCCACGGAAGCCGACAGCTTTTGGCGTGCATGGGGAGCGACTTGGTGCTGTAAAGCACAGTGACGGAATGAAGCTGTGGACATTGGAAAGTCCCAGGGATCCTGCAGAAAGGTGCTCACCTTCCCAGGACAGGCTGCTGGGCAAGGCGTCTGTTAGATTCTTCAACATTCCAGCTGAATTCCGGCTGCTCATGTCAAAGAGAAAAGAAAAGCGGCGTCTATTGATCTTTTGATCGGATTTCGTTTCTCTGATTGATCTACTCATTCGTCCCTGTTCTTCATCAAGAAAAGATGGCTCCGCGCAACAGTGCTTTTCTTGTTTTAGTTGGTGCCCTCGTTCATCGTGAAAAAGGTCACGGCGTGTCTGTTGATCCCTGATTCTTAGGCTGCCATCAGGTTTTCTGGAATGGTTTCCTTCGACGAACTTGTTATCCGAGGGCGATAAATGAAGCAGAATAGGTGTCGCGTACTCCCGACCTACTTGATCTGTCTGAAGGATGCCATGATGTCAGTTAATGTTTAGAAATGTTTGTATAGGCCACGTATTAAAAACGGTATCATCATTTGTTTTCTGTGTAGTGAGATCCATGAAATGACCCTGCCGGATTTGCTGTCTGTCCGTCTCTCTCCTCTCTCTCTCTCTCTCTCTCTCTCTCTCTCTCTCTCTCTCTCCTCTCTCTCTCTCT
>CM031603.1:99524916-99592003 GCA_018398815.1 Conus ventricosus | reverse complement strand
TCATTTGGATTACTACAGTGATTTCACCCAGAGAAGACGAGACATCATGTGCTGGAGAGGCTGGACGACAAGTTCTATCCAGAATGCAGAAAGAATCACGAGTCTCTCATAGAAAGAAAGTGCGAATCTGTGTCTTCATGTTGCCACAGCATCAACAGTCACAGAGAACAGTAAGCCTTGAAGATGGTATGATGATACCTGAAAGACACACAAGAGCAAAGAAACCAAGCAGATGCGGAAAAGCTTGGAGACCATTGACCATGTGGCCCCTGCAAATACAAGGTCTGGTGTCTGCAGTTCATGCTGAACCAAAGCTCCTCTGGCCTCTGATGAATACGACACTGCCCAGCCAGTGGAGGCAATGGAAGCCAAAATCAACAAGTTCACAAGGAAATGGCTTGGTGTCCCACCCTGTCTCACTGACATCGCGCTGTACTGTCGCCAAGCAAAGCTCAAACTACCATAAAATCCATCTGGAAGAATACAAAGCAGGGAACATCAACTTCAAAGCATGCTGGAGGACTCAGGAGACAAGGTGGTAGAAGCAATCAAGCCCCAGCTGAAGACAGGCAGAAAATGGAAAGTTCAAGAGGCGATGGATTCTGCAAAAGAAAGTCTCAAGATCAAGAAATAACAGGACACACACAGACCAACAGACAAGGACTGGGGGTGACCAAAACTGAATGGTGGTCAAAGGCCAAAGGAAAAGCCAAAAGAGACATGATGATTCAGGAGATGAAAAAAGAAGAAGACCAAAAAAGACTCCAAAAAGCAGTCCAGCAGAGCCAGCAAGGGCAATGGACAACGTGGGAGAATGCACTCCAAAGAAGTCTAACTTGGAATGACATTTGGCACATGGCCCCTCTCAGGGTCAGCTTCATTCTCAGATCTGCATATGACCTTCTGCCCTCAAATGCAAACCTGGTGAAGTGGGGGAAAACAGACGATCCTGCATGCCCCCTCTGCCATGAAAAACAAACAGTGGAGCATGTTCTAAGCTCATGTAAAGTAGCCCTGGCTCAAGGAAGGTACACAGGAGGCACAACCAAGTGCTCAAAGAAATGGTACAAGTAGTCTGGGCTAGTACCAACACCACAAAAGGGAGAATCAGGACCCAAAAGCACCCGCAACATTCTTCACGGCAGGAGGCAGCAAATCATGGCCAAGAACAACAGTGCCACTCGAAACATGCAGGCAGAGTCTGCTGGATGGGGCAGATGACTGGGAGTGCACTGCAGACCTCCCAGAATGGAAGAGTCACCCAGAGATCATCAGCAAGAGTGGCATGAGAACCAGACATAGTAGTCCACTCTAAGTCAACCAAGCAGCTGATCATGATCGAGCTCACGGTGCCATATGAGAACAGAATGGAGGCAGCTCAAATCTACAAGACTGAAAAGTAGCTGATCTGGCAAACAGCCTGAGGAGAGAAGGCTATCAGGTCAAAGTCCTCACTGCAGAAATTGGAGCTAGGGGATTTGTAGGAACGTCTGCATACAGCCTCATGAAACAGCTCTCAGTTGCAGGGAAGGAAAAAACCAGAGCCCTGAAAGCAATGGCAGAAGCGGCAGAGAGGTGTTCAAGCTGATCTGGTCAAAGAGGAACAAAAGTGAACTTCATAAGGCTTAATTTCCCTACAAATATCAGGTGTCCCTGTGGCTCAGTGGTTAAAGCGCGAGTCATTAAGTAGAAAATGAGCATGTCCAGAGGGTCAGGGTTCGAATCCCAGCCATGGCTCGTCCCAAGATGGGGGAAAAAAAAAAGGGGCAGCAGAGGGACATCCGGAGTCATGAACCGGTGTGGCCCAACCCCCCTAGAGTGTCAGGAGATAAGGGCCGAAACACTTGCTTGAAGGGGCTTCTCTTCTGAGGACTCTCTGCTGCCACGCTCTCCACGAGTTTCTTCTACTGTACTGTACCCCCAACAGAAGGGGCCATGCCCATACTGATTACACTTTTTTCGTTCTCTCTCTGTCTGTCTGCCTGTCTGTCTCTCTGTCTCTCACTCACATCACTCACTCTCTCTCTCTCTCTCTCTCCTCTCTCTCCTCTCTCTCCTCTCTCTCTCTCTCTCTCTCTCTCCTGCTTACTACAGAGAAACGTAGTTTTGCCTCCCAAACTGGCTTACTCACACATCCTCCACACCAACAAGTGAAACGTGTGCACATGCTGCTCATGCACAGCATGTGGAGACTGACAGACCTGGAGACAGAGAAGAGAGATGCAAGGACAGGGCGAGCCATTGGAAGACAAAGGGAGATAACTTTTCGTTTCCCATGCGTCGATTTTCTGTCCCATCCTTTGTGCCACAGATGGAGATGGGGATTCTCTCCCCCTGAGACTTGTCTGCAACTCTTTATGACTGACTTTGTACCACGATAGAGATGGGGATTCTCTCCCCTGAGACTTGTCTGCAACTGTTTATGACTGTGTACCACGGATAGAGATGGGAATCCACCCCCCCCCTCCCCCCCCCGACTTGTCTGCAACTCTTTATGACTGACTTTGTGCCACGGAATAGAGATGGGGAATCCCCCCCTCCCCCCGACTGTCTGCAACTCTTTATGACTGACTTTGTGCCACGGATAGAGATGGGGAATCCCCCCCCCCCCCCCCCAGACTTGTCTGCAACTTTTATGACTGACTTTGTACCACGGATAGAGATGGGGAATCCCCCCCCCCCCCCCCCCCCCCCCCCCCGACTTGTCTGCAACTCTTTATGACTGACTTTGTGCCACGAATAGAGATGGGGGATCAACCCCCCCCCCCCCGCCCCCAAGACTTGACTGCAACTTATTATGACTGACTTTGTACCACGGATAGATATGGGGAATCTACCCCCCTCCCCCCCCCCCCCCCCCCCCCAAGACTTGACTGCAACTTATTATGACTGACTTTGTACCACGGATAGAGATGGGGAATCTACCCCCCCCCCCTCCCTCCCCCAAGACTTGTATGCAACTTATTATGACTGACTTTGTACCACGGATAGAGATGGGGAATCTACCCTCCCTCCACACCCCCGCCCCCCCCCCCCCCCCCAAGACTTGACTGCAACTTATTATGACTGACTTTGTACCACGGATAGAGATGGGAATCCCCCCCCCCCCCCCCAGACTTGACTGCAACTTATTATGACTGACTTTGTACCACGGATAGAGATGGGGAATCTATCCCCCCCCTCCCCCAAGACTTGTATGCAACTTATTATGACTGACTTTGTACCACGGATAGAGATGGGGAATCTACCCCCCCCCCCCCCCCCAAGACTTGTCTGCAACTTATTATGACTGACTTTGTACCACGGATAGAGATGGGGAATCTACCCCCCCCCCCCCACCCCCCACCCCCCAAGACTTGACTGCAACTTATTATGACTGACGTTGTACCACGGATAGAGATGGGGAATCTACCTCCCCCCCCCCCCTCCAAAGACTTGTATGCAACTTATTATGACTGACTTTGTACCACGGATAGAGATGGGGAATCTACCCCCCCCCCCCAAGACTTGTCTGCAACTTATTATGACTGACTTTGTACCACGGATAGAGATGGGGAATCTACCACCACCACCCCACCCCCCAAGACTTGTATGCAACTTATTATGACTGACTTTGTACCACGGATAGAGATGGGGAAATCTCCCCCCCCCCCCCCCCCCCAAGATTTTGTCTGCAACTTATTATGACTGACTTTGTACCACGGATAGAGATGGGGAATCTACCCCCACCCCCACCCCCCAAGACTTGTCTGCAACCTTTTATGACTGACTTTATGCCACGAATGGAGATGGGGAATCTTTCACCCCAAGACTTGTCTGCAACTTTGTATGACTGACTTTGTACTACAGATGGAGATGGGGAATCTCTCTCCCTTGTCTGCAACTTGTTATGACTGACTTTGTTCTACAGATGGATATGGGGAATCTCTCTCCCTTGTCTGCAACATGTTATGACTGACTTTATGCCACGATGGAGATGGGGAATCTTTCACCCCAAGACTTGTCTGCAACTTATTATGACTGACTTTGTACTACAGATGGAGATGGGGAATCTCTCCCCCTTGTCTGCAATTTGTTATGACTGACTCAGCACGTAAGCCTTTGGATTTGCAGAATGCCATTGACTTTTTAAATTCAAGGTTGGAATTGGGAGACCTGTATAAAACATCTGCTCCAGGTGCTTAAACGAAATATTAATTTCACGTCTGCTTCCTTCCCCATCCCACTCTAATCACAGTGCAGCTGCTACCCCCATCCCCCACTCTATTTCCCACCCACACACCTTATTATCACTATAGCTGCCCCCCCCTCCCCCCCCCCCCCTTTCCCACCACTTCCTATCTTCTCTGCGTCGTGTCTGTCACTGTCTGTCTGTCTATCCTCTCTCCCTCTCTCTCTCTCTCTCTCTCTCCTCTCTCTCTCTCTCTCTCTCTCTCCTCTCTCTCTCTCTCCTCTCTCTCTCTCTCTCTCTCTCTCTCTCACACTGTTCGTCTGTCAGTCTCCATGTCTGTCTCTGTCTCTTTCTCCCTCCCCCCTCCCTCCCTATCATCATCAGTTTCTTCTAGACATAGCCATAGGACGTTGTCTTCCTAGTATAGTCATCATACAGTCTGTTGAAAATTTCTTCACGGAGGGACAGAGTGCAAGACCGAATTTTTGTCCGGTTAGGAAATTACCAACTAAAGTTAAAAAAGAAGAAGAATCATATATGATTTTCATTCGCATTATATAATGACTCTCTTGTCCGATGAGAGCGTCTCACTGTGAATAGTTCATTTCATTCATCCCATACATCTTTTATTTAGTCACTCTTGTTTTGTTCTTCTTTATTTGTCATCCAGATCATTTTTTTAAAATTCATTTCTTTGCAGCCAGCCGACCGCCATAGATCACATCAAGACTGTCTGATCGTCAAAATCGATTGTGTGTGTGCGTGTGTATATACATACATACATGCATACATACACACACTCACACGCACACACACACACACACACACACACACACCACACACACACACACACACACACACACACACACACACACACACACACATATATATATATATATATATATATATATATATATATATATATATATATATATATATATATATATATATATATATATAGTTAAAACAAGTTAAAAGAGGAATCTTAAAACTATCTATATATATATATATATGTATGTGTGTGTGTGTGTGTGTGTGTGTGTGTGTGTGTGTGTGTGTGTGTGTGTGTGTGTGTGTGTGTGTGCTTTCCACAAAATCGTAGAAAACTGTCTCTTTTAGAAAATACAAATAGGTTCTAGTGAGATATCCCTGCACATGTTCTGCACAGAGTTTGCCGTGAGGTGTTCATGTCGAATGTCCTGTAGATGCCAACAAGGTATGGGCATAACATGTGTTATAGTGATAGGTACGTCATGTGGAATGCACCATGGAGCCTCCTCATCGGCTGAAAGATACCAATGTGGCCTCGGTGTCACCAACACCGAGCTGCTGCTGAAAGATACGAATGTGGCCTTGGTGTCACCAACACCGAGCTGAAAGATACCAATGTGGCCTTGGTGTCATCAACACCGAGCTGAAAGATACCAATGTGGCCTTGGTGTCATCAACACCGAGCTGCTGCTGAAAGATACCAATGTGGCCTTGGTGTCATCAA
This sequence comes from Conus ventricosus, assembly GCA_018398815.1. Taxonomy (NCBI): domain Eukaryota; kingdom Metazoa; phylum Mollusca; class Gastropoda; order Neogastropoda; family Conidae; genus Conus; species Conus ventricosus. Next base: position 99,586,337 of record CM031603.1, on the reverse strand, counting down.
CACCGAGCTGAAAGATATCAATGTGTCCTTGGTGTCATCAACACCGAGCTGAAAGATACCAATGTGGCCTTGGTGTCATCAACACCGAGCTGAAAGATACCAATGTGGCCTTGGTGTCATCAACACTGAGCTGAAAGATACCAATGTAGCCTTGGTGTCATCAACACATCTGCTGAAAGATACCAATGTGGCCTTGGTGTCATCAACACTGAGCTGAAAGATACCAATGTAGCCTTGGTGTCATCAACACTGAGCTGAAAGATACCAATGTAGCCTTGGTGTCATCAACACATCTGCTGAAAGATACCAATGTGGCCTTGGTGTCATCAACACCGAGCTGAAAGATACCAATGTGGCCTTGGTGTCATCAACACCGAGCTGAAAGATACCAATGTGGCCTTGGTGTCATCAACACCGAGCTGAAAGATACCAATGTGGCCTTGGTGTCATCAACACCGAGCTAAAAGATACCAATGTGGCCTTGGTGTCATCAACACCGAGCTGAAAGATATCAATGTGGCCTTGGTGTCATCAACACCGAGCTGAAAGACACCAATGTAGCCTTGGTGTCATCAACACCGAGCTGAAAGATACCAATGTGGCCTTGGTGTCATCAACACCGAGCTGCTGCTGAAAGATACCAATGTGGCCTTGGTGTCATCAACACCGAGCTGAAAGATACCAATGTGGCCTTGGTGTCATCAACACATCTGCTGAAAGATACCAATGTGGCCTTGGTGTCATCAACACCGAGTTGCTTCTTCTCTACGGCCTCTACTGGCTGCCTCTGCTCGTCACGTGACTAGTTTGACATGACACTCTGATCAAAGTGTCCAAGTGACTCTCTCATCTCTGTGCAAGCCACGGCGTGGACCGTCATAATATGAGCACTGGTTTAGAAAGTTCAAGCAAAGACGACGATGATTGGTCAATATTGCTGTTTTGCTAGCAAAGACGACGATGATTGGTCAATATTGCTGTTTTGCTAGAACTTCCAGTCTCGCCGGCACATTTCACACAGCTGGTGATGTCACGTAAACCAGCACCGTGACGTCATCGTGGGGTATTCCCATTTCGATTGGAATTGTTGTTCTTAAAGCTTGGTCCTAAGGTTCAGACCACACATGCTGATGTGTATCAATATGTTTATTACGTTCTGTTAACACTAGCATGATGTGTATCAATATGTTTATTACGTTCTGTTAACACTGGCATGATGTGAGTCAACATGTTTATTACGTTCTGTTAACACTGGCATGATGTGTATCAATATGTTTATTACGTTCTGTTAACACTGGCATGATGTGAGTCAATATGTTTATTACGTTCTGTTAACTCTGGCATGATGTGAGGTAGTAATGTCCTCAGTACTGTGAGCCTCGCATGAGAAATTAAAAGAACAAGCTTTTCTTTTACATAATTGTATTTGCTGTACTACCAAGTACACATGCACAATGCCGACAGGTTAAGGTGATGGTATTGGTGCAGCGCTTCCTTGTCACAGAAAGATCTATCTCTGTCAATTTGATGTGCGAGGAGAATGCGTCGCCTCAGTTCAGCGCCACACACATTTGTTCTGCCTGTGTGGATCTTCCTGCAGAGTGTTTCCAGCTACAGCCTTCGTGATGCCGTGGGATCTTGGACGTGCGTCACTTGCACGCTGCACAGAGGACCTCGGTGTATCGTCTACTTAGAAAGACTAGTACACCGACCAGCATCCCAGGTCTGACGCTTGGTGGGAGAGGGAAGAAAGAGCCGGTCGGCGCGAGATTAGAACCGTGAACCCGTGATTCTGTCGCTACCTAGAGGTGTGTGTTATCCTCTGGGCCTCTTGGCCACTGCTCAGCGTGGTGGCGGTGATGGCACCACTGTGTGAACTTCTTAACCTGTATCAGCCGCAGTGGTAGTGAGGAAGGAGGCTAGCAGTGGAAGATGGGGGTCTGTTGTCACCTGCTTCACACTCTGTGACGTCTGTAGAACTGGGGCATGTGTCAAGGCATTCGTCTCAGAATTGAGCGTCAGTCTTCTTCAGGTTTACCTCTGTTCTGCCCCCACGGAGAGGCCGGGGCTAGGGAGTGGGAGTTGAGAGACTGGGGCGGTGCCTTTCAATATAAGCTGTGTTCCTGTCTTTCAGGAATTCTGTGCTCGCTATTTCATCTTCTATTTCACTCTTATGAGATTCTCTTTTTGTCGTTCTTTTCTCTTTCTTTTCTGGCGACTACTGGTTTTTCTCCTTTATTGCCTATTCACCTTCTTTTAAAGTTCAAAATCTTCCATTCTTCACCCCACTGGGATACTGAGTCTTTAAACATGGACCTTACCTGATGGACCAGCCACCGTACACAGACAGCATGTAGCTATGGTAGATACTGGTAGACAGCGTGTAGCTATGGTAGATACTGGTAGACAGCATGTAGCTATGGTAGATACTCTGACGTATCTGCCTTGAAGTTGGGTTTCGCTCAGGAGTCTGTCCACGGTCCAGTTCTTTTTGTGGTGCACGCTGCCCCTGTGTCTGATATCTCAGTCGTCATGTGATGTTGCATGAGAGATGTACTGATGACTCTCAACTTCATCAGTTGGCCTGCAGACCAGACATCGATGACTGATGTCTGGAGCACAGGAATGCTTTGCTGATTTCAAGGGCTGGTTGGTTCTGAATCAGCTGCGGCTTGTGATAAGATAAGATAAGTTAAGATAAGGTAAGTAAAGATAAGATAAAATAAAAGATAAGATGAGATAAGGCAAGACGATGATAAGATGAACTTGTACTAGCCTGTCCACAAAATCTATTGACATCCGTATTTTCCTCATTATATTCTGATCTGTTCTCGGCTATGTTGACTGACGCATTCAGTGACGCGGAGATAGGCGTCGGCATCGAAAGTACCGTACAGATGGATCAGTCTTCAATCTCAGGAGACTTCAAGCGAAAACCAAGGTCTCGACAGACACTGTCAATGACTTCCTCTTCGCGGACGACTGTGCCCGCAACGCTGTGTCAGAAGCCACAATGCAAACACAGTGTTGACAAGTTCTCTGCTGCTTGCAGCAACTTCGGCTTGACAAGCAATACGAAAAAGACTGAAGTGATGCACCAGCCAGCCCAGGGAAAGCCATACGTTGAGCCAGCCATCACCATCACTGGAGAGCAACTGAACGCGGTGGATAAGTTCACCTACCTAGGCAGCACTCTGTCCAGAAACGTTGTCATCGACGATGAGGTGAATGCCCGGCTCGCCAAAGCTGGTGCCGCTTTTGCAGACTCCACAAGAACGTGTAAAACAGGAGAGGCATCACCCTAGAAACCAAGATCAAGGTGTATCGGGCCATAGTTCTCACCACACTGCTCTATGGCTGTGAAACATGAACGGTTTACCAGCGTCACGCCAGGAAACCGAACCATTTCCACACCACCTGCCTCAGAAGACTCATGGGCATTAAGTGGCAAGATAAGATTCCGGACACTGAAGTCCTCACTTGTGCTGGCCTGCCTAACATCTTCACCATCCTGATACAGTCACAGCTTCGCTGGGCAGGTCATGTAGTTCGCATGCCAGACCATCGGCTGCCAAAGAAACTACTGTTTGGCGAACTACAAGGAAAACGCTCTCATGGAGGCCAGAAGAAACGTTTCAAAGACAACCTCAAATCTTCCCTGAAGGCCTTCAACATCAGCCTCACAACATGGGAGCAGACTGCTCAGGACAGAGACGGGTGGGGATCAGTTGTCCGCAAAGGTGCAGAAACCTGTGAAAGTAACAGAATTGCTGCAGTTGAGCAGCGCAGAATGATCAGGAAGACCAGTGTCAACAGATCTCCAACTGCCGCCACCATCCCCTGTCCATACTGTGATAGGTCTTTCCGGGCGCAGATCGGCCTGACCAGCCATCTACGCACTCACCCCCGACCCCAGGATGACTAGATGGTGTTCGTCGTCTCGACGGACAAACAACAGCATATTCTGATCAATGATGCGCTTGTTTCGTTTTCTTCTTCTTTTGCCGGTCTTGTTTACCCTTGACCAATCTCCCCTTTCAACGCCACACTCCAACCTTCTACAACGTGGCCTGCCTGGGACTGTGCACGATCAGTTCTATCCGTCACTGGCCTTTTACTGAGACAACCAAACTCTAGTGTGCACTTTGCTCCCCTCAAAGGGGGTTGACTGTTTTTCTCTTTGGACTGGCCTTCCAAAATATCAGTCAGATTTCAACGACTCCAGGATAACGCTGCCAGACCCATTTGCAGAGTTCAGTCCCACCTATGCTTCATTCTCTCCGCCGGTTACCTTTTCCTGATGGAACAGGTTACAGGATATCAACCCTGACCTTCCCTGAAGTCAGTGGCTGAGGACCAGGGTGATCTCCGTACTTGTCCACATCTATTCTTCTCGCTAGCCCGGCTTTTCCGGTACTCAGCTGTTCAGGACACCTCTTACTGGAACATGGACTTCTGAAGGAAGATGCTCTTCTTTCCAAGCCCCAACAACATGGAAACGACTCACTGACAACTTCTGACGCTCTGTTCCCCCCTCCCTCCCCGCCCTGTTAAAACTCATCTCTTCTCTCGGCATGATGAGAATGTATGTGTGCATGCATATTTTATGCGCTATTGTAAAGAAATGTGTTAACGGGTATGTTTTGGTTCTTTGTCTATTTCATATGTTTGTTTGTTTTTTTCTGAATTCTAGTGTATATACGTATAATACTGTTGTAATGTGTAATGTAGAATATTATGTGTGTTGTATACCTGTATTTCCATGTGTGTGTGTGTGTGTGTGTGTGTGCGTGCGTGCGTGCGTGCGTGCGTGCGTGCGTGCGTGCGTGCGTGCGTGCGTGCGTGTTTGTTTGTTTGTTTGTTTGTTTGTTTGTTTGTTTGTTTGTTTGTTTGTTTGTGCGTGCGTGCGTGCGTGCGTGCGTGCGTGCGTGCGTGCGTGCGTGCGTGCGTGCGTGCGTGCGTGCGTGTGAAGCATCTACAGCAATTTTCTCGATGGAGTGCAAAAGAAGTATCCATTACTACTCCTCCTTCTCCTTCTCCTCCTCCTCCTCCTCCTCCTCCTCCTACTACTACTACTACTACTACTACTGCTACTACTACTACTACTACTACTACTACTACTACTACTACTACTACTACTATCACCATCATCTTCATCAATTCTACGAACTCTATTCGTGTCTTACAGAATTCTGTGATAGCAATTCCCTCTCCTCTGTTAATCACTTTGATACCCAAAATGCATTTGCTACTACTTTGCTTGCTGTTTTTTTTTTTTTAAATTATTATTTCTTTACTGTAACCCTTTCATCAGTTCGTCCTCTGTTAATGTCAAGGCATTAGTCGCAATTTCTTAGGGTGTGTGTGACCGTGAGTGACTTTGTGGATTGAAACGAGTGTGGACGATAGGGTGTGTGCGACCGTGAGTGACTTTGGGGATTGAAACGAGTGTGGACGATAGGGTGTGTGTGACCGTGAGTGACTTTGTGGATTGAAACGAGTGAGGACGATAGGGTGTGTGTGACCGTGAGTGACTTTGGGGATTGAAACGAGTGTGGACGATAGGGTGTGTGTGACCGTGAGTGACTTTGGGGATTGGAACGAGTGTGGACGATGCGTGACCAGGCGCTGTGTGTTTCTTGTGCTTGCAGGACGAGAAGAACCAAGTGATGAAGACCAACGTCTGGCTGCAGATCGTGAGTACATGGATGTGGGACGTCCCTGAGGGTTGGCACCCTGATGGTGGTGATAATGATGATGGTGATGATAACGATGATTACGAAGATATGATGATGATGATGATGATGATGATGATGATGATGATGATGATGATGATGATGATGACGTCGACGATGGTATGTTGTTGATGATGGTGTTGTCTTGCAGGGCAAGTTTTCTATGAAATCCATACACATCGCGCATCATGCGCAAATAATACATAAATAAACATACAGAAATAGTTACATAAAATATGCATGAACAAATGAATGTCCAAGGGTCAGCAAAAGAAGGCCCAGAAGTCTGCTGAAGGCCAGGGACAGAAGACCAGTGCAGACCAAGGCCACAACACAAATGGCCATCTATGACTTCCTGCAGGCCAAGGTCATTACACAAACTGCCATCAATGACTTCTTGCACGCCAAGGCCACAACACAAATTGCCATCTATTACTTCTTGCAGCCAAGGCCACAACACAAATTGCCATCTATTACTTCCTGCAGGCCAAGGCCACAACACAAATGGCCATCAATGACTTCCTGCAGGCCAAGGCCACAACACAAATGGCCATCAATGACTTCTTGCAGGCCAAGGCCACAACACAAATGGCCATCAATGACTTCTTGCAGGCCAAGGTCATTACACAAATTGCCATCAATGACTTCTTGCACGCCAAGGTCATTACACAAACTGCCATCAATGACTTCTTGCAGGCCAAGGCCACAACACAAATTGCCATCTATTACTTCTTGCAGGCCAAGGTCACAGCACAAATTGCCATCAATGACTTATTGCAGGCCAAGGCCACAACACAAATTGCCATCAATGACTTCTTGCAGGCCAAGGTCATTACACAAACTGCCATCAATGACTTCTTGCAGGCCAAGGCCACAACACAAATTGCCATCTATTACTTCTTGCAGGCCAAGGTCACAACACAAATTGCCATCAATGACTTCTTGCAGGCCAAGGCCACAACACAAATTGCCATCAATGACTTCTTGCAGGCCAAGGCCACAACACAAATGGCCATCAATGACTTCTTGCAGGCCAAGGCCACAACACAAATGGCCATCGATGACTTCTTGCAGGCCAAGGCCACCACACAAATGGCCGTCAATGACTTCTTGCAGGCCAAGGCCACAACACAAATGGCCATCAATGACTTCTTGCAGGCCAAGACCACAACACAAATGGCCATCAATGACTTCTTGCAGGCCAAGCCACAACACAAATGGCCATCAATGACTTCTTGCAGGCCAAGGCCACAACACAAATGGCCATCAATGACTTCTTGCAGGCCAAGGCCACAACACAAATGGCCATCAATGACTTCTTGCAGGCCAAGGCCACCACACAAAATGGCAATCAGTGACTTCTTGCAGGCCAAGGCCACCACACAAATGGCCATCAATGACTTCTTGCATGCCAAGGCCACCACCCAAATGGCCATCAGTGACTTCTTGCAGGCCAAGGCCACCACACAAATGGCCATCAATGACTTCTTGGTGAACAGACACGAAAACCGTCCCAAACCAGACCTGGCGTCTGCTTCAGATGGACAGTAGGAATCCCCGAGTGCTGGAGCAGTGTTTGAAAATGCTCTAAATCCAGAGAGGTTCTTCTCTTATGATCAGACAGATCAACAGGCTGGCAGACTGAGTCACTGGTTGATGGTTATCGATCAGTTTATCTGCACTGATTTATAAATCACCGGTGGGAGACTTGCTTCATTATCGATTTATTCTCAAAGCAAATGAGCTGTTAAATTTGTTCTCACTATCTTTGTATATTATTGCTGCCTTTGCTATCATCTTGTAGTTATTTCATGGCTGCTGACGGTGTGGTCAAGAGGGGATAGAAATATCTTTTCTTCTCTTAATAATAACAATAATAATAATGAATACTTATATAGCGCCTTTTCTCGGCTAGAGGCCAAGCTCTAAGCGCTTTACAATCCACACTCGTTTACACAACGGGCTGCCTACCTGGGTAGTGCCGACTGAAGAGCTGCCAGCTGGCGCTTCATTCAGTCGTTTCCCGTGTCATCCAGTTAACATCGTTCAATATCGATCACTCATTTTCCTTACTTCCTTCATTCTTTCCATTTCTCACGCAGGGTGCATGCTTTACTGATCTGGGTCAGTGTTGCACGAAGTAAGGTCTCGTTTATTTTTTTTTTCCTTCGCTTTTCTGATGCATGCGCTGTTGAAGAAGTTTCATGATCTCCATTAATATTCATCTGGTCGTTTTATTTACACGTTCAATGTTGAACAACTGTGATATCGAACTGAATTATGTGCGTTTGATAAAAGAAAATTCGTCATCAAATGTATCGTTTTTCGTTTTGTTGAATGGTTGTATTAATTCATCAGTTGATTTGTCAAAAATGCTGTTTGGATAAATGAATCTTCTTTTATATAAAGAGGGAAAAAGGATTGTTCACATGCCCCCCAAGCTTGCAGACAGAAACCTGACGGACGAGAACCTGAGGAGACTGACCGACATTCAGGAGGAGGAAATGGCGCAGGAAACGGGAGGAGGGAGAGGGCGAGGGGGCTCCAGTAAGGAGATGTACAATACCACAACAAAGACCGACATTCAGGAGGAGGAAATGGCGCAGGAAACGGGAGGAGGGAGAGGGCGAGGGGGCTCCAGTAGGGAGCTGTACAATACCACAACAAAGATCGACATTCAGGAGGAGGAAATGGCGCAGGAAACGGGAGGAGGGAGAGGGCGAGGGGGCTCCAGTAAGGAGATGTACAATACCACAACAAAGATCGACATTCAGGAGGAGGAAATGGCGCAGAAACGGGAGGAGGGAGAGGCGAGGGGGCTCCAGTAGGAGCTGTACAATACCACAACAAAGATCGACATTCAGGAGGAGGACATGGCGCAGGAAACGGAGGAGGAGAGGGCGAGGGGGCTCCAGTAAGGAGATGTACAATACCACAACAAAGATCGACATTCAGGAGGAGGAAATGGCGCAGGAAACGGGAGGAGGAGAGGCGAGGGGCTCCATAAGGAGATGTACAATACCACAACAAAGATCGACATTCAGGAGGAGAAATGGCGCAGGAAACGGGAGGAGGGAGAGGGCGAGGGGCTCCAGTAAGGAGATGTACAATACCACAACAAAGATCGACATTCAGGAGGAGGAAATGGCGCAGGAAACGGGAGGAGGGAGAGGCGCAGGGGGCTCCAGTAAGGAGATGTACAATACCACAACAAAGACGACATTCAGGAGGAGGAAATGGCGCAGGAAACGCGAGGAGGGAGAGGCGAGGGGGCTCCAGTAGGGAGCTGTACAATACCACAACAAAGATCGACATTCAGGAGGAGGAAATGGCGCAGGAAACGGGAGGAGGGAGAGGGCGAGGGGGCTCCAGTAAGGAGATGTACAATACCACAACAAAGATCGACATTCAGGAGGAGGAAATGGCGCAGGAAACGGGAGGAGGGAGAGGGCGAGGGGCTCCAGTAGGGAGCTGTACAATACCACAACAAAGACCGACATTCAGGAGGAGAAATGGCGCAGGAAACGGGAGGAGGGAGAGGGCGAGGGGGCTCCAGTAGGGAGTGTACAATACCACAACAAAGATCGACATTCAGGAGGAGGAAAGGCGCAGGAAACGGGAGGGGAGGGAGAGGGCGAGGGGGCTCCAGTAAGGAGATGTACAATACCACAACAAAGGAGACATTCAGGAGGAAGAAATGGCGCAGGAAACGGGAGGAGGGGAGAGGGCGGGGGGCTCAGTAAGGAGAGTACAATACCACAACAAAGATCGCAGACGGATGGAGAAAGGCGGGCGAAGGGGAGGAAAGGGAGGGGGGGGGGGGGGGGGGGGGGGAAGAGAAGAAGAGGAAGTAGCTGGTCTGCCAACCCGACCTCAATAACTCCACAAGAAATTGATGAAGGAATGGGGTGGGGATGATGATGGGGGAAGGGTAAGCACGGAGGGGGGGGGGGGTACCAACTGAACACGAAATTCAAACATATAACGATGTTTCCTGGAGGAAGGGGGAAGCGGGGTGGCAGTCCCGTAACCCCGTGTAATCCGCCCCTGGACGTATCCAGACCAACATGACAGGGCCCTCCTCTGAACCGTCCACCACCGGCCGCCAATGATGGTAGCGGGAGTTATTTGATCTTGCCGGAAGCCCAAGGGAGAGTAATCACTTTGGGGATGGAGTGGCAGGGTTCAGAGTTCACTGCCCCTAGCAGGGCGCTGACTGTTGTCCCTCCCAGGCCTCTGACCGCTGCTGGACTCCGGCTCTAACGTCTGGAGGAGGGGTGGGAGGGGGTGAGTGGAGGGGGGTAGTGGGGAAGATTGCGGCCAGTATCTCCTGGCTTCTGTCAGAATGGGATCAGATTCCCGCCGTGTCCATCCGCACACAGCGGAGGGAACGGTTCCACTATGAAGGAAAATATCCCACAATGTCCATGTTTTTCAATGACACCTGATTGTTATCCCTATCGCTGAACTTCAAGGTCGATGTCCTTTTGACTGACGTCTCCAAAAGAGGCACATCCATCCAAGCGCGATGTTCTAGGAACTCCACATCTATCTCAGAATACTCAGCTTACTGATTGTGGAGACCCGTCCGACGGTGGTGAAGAGGATGCAGAAAAAAATCATCAGTACACGCACTGCAGTCACTTCTGAACAGTGGAATAACACTCAGATAACTTGAGGACGACAACACTACACACAGTCAGACTGTAGCATGTAGTCACGCTAGTCCATAGACTGTAGCATGTAGTCACGCTAGTCCATAGACTGTAGAATGTAGTCACGCTAGTCCATAGACTGTAGAATGTAGTGACGTTAGTCCATAGACTGTAGAATGTAGTGACGTCCATAGACTGTAGAATGTAGTGACTCTAGTCCATAGACTGTAGCATGTAGTGACGTTAGTCCATAGACTGTAGAATGTAGTGACGTTAGTCCATAGACTGTAGAATGTAGTGACGTTAGTCCATAGACTGTAGAATGTAGTGACGTTAGTCCATAGACTGTAGAATGTAGTGACGTAACCCAATAGATTGTAGCATGCAGTGACACTAGCCCATGTTTTCCTGCTGCCTGGCGGGGAAAGATAGGATCACAAGGAATCCCTTGCACTGATTTTTGTTCTATCCTGTCTTCTCTCCCCTAACGTTTTGCTGGCATTGATCCAACTTCACTGATTTTTCACCCCTCCCCCATCTCTCTGCCTACCCTTCCCCGCGCCACCCCCCCCCCCCCCCCTCACACACACCTGCCCAAACACCTGTTGCAATCTCAGCGCCAACAGACCACAGTGACCTTTCCGTTCCGGTCGTGAGTAGGCAACCCACCAGCGGAGACACTGCGCTGCTGCTGAGATCAGTCAATAGTCAGTGGTGCCTATTGTGATCCAACATATGCAGGACACCGTCTACTGAAGTAGTCACCAGCGGCAATTGCAGCTTAGACGCAGAGCCAAGGTGAATAAGCGTCCTGTCCCCGGAGGGTGGCACCACGTCCATGCAACACTGTCCGCGTCAACTGGAGGACGCTGAAGACTCTCACACGAAATCACCACAGGGAACGGAAACCACAACTAAAGTCAGATTACGTCCCCACCCCTCACAGGTGATATGGCAGATGGAGATAATTATTTCAGTAGAAGGGGGAGGGTGGAGAAGAGGACATAACACCACACTAATACCACCAGAACGGCAACACGTTCAAATGGACAGCAAACGTGAGAACTTGCAGTCAGACACTCATAGGATTCGAACGTGCAACGCTCTGAAGTTGACTTCGGTCATCAACTACAACTGCCATGTGGCGAAGCCCACGAATGAGCGCTCCAGTCCAGAAGGGCCGCCATATGCAGTCAACGACGGTTCCCATGAAGAGTTTGATGCCAGAGTTCCACAGACGTGGACTTGGGGAGGCTGAGGGGGACGGCCACCCTGAGGTCCTGAGGATGCGTTATGTGTGTGTATGATGTGTGTGCAGTACTGGAACGACTACCAGCTGTCCTGAGGATGACAAGTGTTGTGTGTGTGTGTGTGTGTGTGTGTGTGTGTGTGTGTGTGTGTGTGTGGTGTGTGTGTGTGTGTGTTTACAGTACGTGTATGTGTGTGTCCTGAGGATGACGTTGTATGTATGTGCGTGTGTGTGTGTGTGTGTGTGTGTGTGTGTGTGTTGTGTGTTGTGTGTGTGTGTGTGTGTGTGTTTACAGTACGTGTATGTGTGTGTCCTGAGGATGACGTTGTATGTGCGTGTGTTGTGTGTGTGTGTGTGTGTGTGTGTGTGTGTTGTGTGTGTGTGTGGGGTGTGTGTCTGTGTCTGTGTGTGTGAGTGTTGTGTGTGTTTACAGTACGTGTATGTGTGTGTCCTGAGGATGACGTTGTATGTGTGTGTGTGTGTGTGTGTGTGTGTGTGTGTGTGTGTGTGTGTGTGTGTGTGTGTTTACAGTACGTGTATGTGTGTCCTGAGGATGACGTTGTATATGGTGTGTGTGTGTGTGTGTGTGTGTGTGTGTGTGTGTGTGTGTGTGTGTGTGTGTTTACAGTACGTGTATGTGTGTGTCCTGAGGATGACGTCGTATGTGTGTGTGTGTGTGTGTGTGTGTGTGTGTGTGTGTGTGTGTGTGTGTGTGTGTGTGTGTGTGTGTGTGTGTGTTTACAGTACGTGTATGTGTGTGTCCTGAGGATGACGTTGTGTGTGTGTGTGTGTGTGTGGTGTGTGTGTGTGTGTGTGTGTGTGTGTGTGTTTACAGTACGTGTATGTGTGTGTCCTGAGGATGACGTTGTATGTGTGTGTGTGTGTGTGTGTGTGTGTGTGTGTGTATGTGTGTGTGTGTGTGTGTGTGTGTGTGTGGCGTGTGTGTGTGTGTGTGTGTGTGTGGTTTACAGTACGTGTATGTGTGTGTCCTGAGGATGACGTTGTGTGTGTGTGTGTGTGTGTGTGTGTGTGTGTGTGTGTGTGTGTGTGTGTGTGTGTTTACAGTACGTGTATGTGTGTGTATTTGCTGTGTGCAGTACTGGAACGACTACAGCTGTCCTGAGGATGACGTTGTATGTGTGTGTGTGTGTGTGTGTGTGTGTGTGTGTGTGTGTGTGTGTGTGTGTGTGTGTGTGTTGTGTGTTTACAGTACGTGTATGTGTGTGTATTTGCTGTGTGCAGTACTGGAACGACTACCAGCTGTCCTGAGGATGACGTTGTGTGTGTGTGTGTGTGTGTGTGTGTGTGTGTGTGTGTGTGTGTGTGTGTGTGTGTGTGTGTGTGTGTGTGTGTATGTGTTTACAGTACTTGTATGTGTGTCCTGAGGATGACGTTGTATGTGTGTGTGCATGTGTTTACAGTACTTGTATGTGTGTCCTGAGGATGACGTGTGTGTGTGTGTGTGTGTGTGTGTGTGTGTGTGTGTGTGTGTGTGTGTGTTGTGTTTACAGTACTTGTATGTGTGTCCTGAGGATGACGTTGTTGTGTGTGTATATGTGTTTACAGTACTTGTATGTGTGTCCTGAGGATGACGTTGTATGTGTGTGTGTGTGTGTGTGTGTGTGTGTATGTGTTTACAGTACTTGTATGTGTGTCCTGAGGATGACGTTGTATGTGTGTGTGTGTGTGTGTGTATGTGTTTACAGTACTTGTATGTGTCCTGAGGATGACGTTGTATGTGTGTGTATATGTGTTTACAGTACTTGTATGTGTGTCCTGAGGAGATGACGTTGTATGTGTGTGTGTGTATGTATGTGTTTACAGTACTTGTATGTGTGTCCTGAGGATGACGTTGTATGTGTTGTGTGTGTGTGTGTGTATGTGTTTACAGTACTTGTATGTGTGTCCTGAGGATGCCGTTGTGTTGGTGTGTGTTGTGTATGTGTTTACAGTACTTGTATGCGTGTCCTGAGGATGACGTTGTATGTGTGTGTGTATGCGTGTACAGTACTTGTATGTGTGTCCTGAGGATGACGTTGTATGTGTGTGTGTGTGTGTGTGTGTGTGTGTGTGTGTGTGTGTGTTTACAGTACTTATATGTGTGTCCTGAGGATGACGTTGTATGTGTGTGTGTCTGCTGTGTGCAGTACTGGAACGACTACCAGCTGTCCTGGACCCCTCGGACTACGGGGACATTGAGTCCATCCGCATCAAGCCCGACTCTGTGTGGGTGCCAGACATAGTGCTCTTCAACAAGTAAGACAGGGCCCCCCTTTCCTTTCTCCTCCCTGACCTCATCTAAAAATATCGTCATCGTCATCATCGTGATCATGATCATGATCATGATCATTATCATCTTGTTGTTGTTGTTGTTGTTGTTCTTCTTCTTCTTCTTCTTCTTCTTCTTCTTCTTCTTGGTTCATTTTGGTGAGATATAGTTTGCGACTGTGACTTCAACTGAATCGCACGATAGAGTAAGCCATACCAGGGTGTGTCTGCAGGAATGCGATCTGACCATAGCACTAGAGTGCATGCCTTAAACACAATGTGGCATTCATTCCACGTATTGAAGATGGCTGACTCCTCTGAAAACAATGGAATAAGATTTTAAGCTGAGTGCTAGGGTCTTTCTTGTACATGATTGTGTTCCCACACAGGCATTGGATTTAAAGCCTCATCACAACTACTCGCAGGGGTTGAAAGCAGCTGCACAGATGTTGGTCCCAGCAAGATCTCTCACCTGAGTGTTTGAGGCGTAGAATGGAACCGGCATTGCTGCGTCAAGAGAATTGCTGTATCCGCTAGACCAAGCTGGGTTCAGTCTTTGTTAAGGTTCTTCTGACACTGCTGTACTGTAGAGAATTGTGGTTTAGTGCAGTGATACTGCAATGTACCGGCCTGTGGTTTAGTGCAGTGATACTGCATTGTACAGGCCTGTGGTTTAGAGCAGTGATACTGCATTGTACAGGCCTGTGGTTTAGTGCAGTGATATTGCAATGTACAGGCCTGTGGTTTAGTGCAGTTATACTGCATTGTACAGGCCTGTGGTTTAGTGCAGTGATACTGCATTGTACAGGCCTGTGGTTTAGTGCAGTGATACTGCATTGTACAGGCCTGTGGTTTAGAGCAGTGATACTGCATTGTATAGGCCTGTGGTTTAGTGCAGTGATGCTGCATTGTACAGGCCTATGGTTTAGTGCAGTGATACCGCATTGTACAGGCCTGTGGTTTAGTGCAGTTATACTGCATTGTACAGGCCTGTGGTTTAGTGCAGTTATACTGCATGTACAGGCCTGTGGTTTAGTGCAGTGATACTGCATTGTACAGGCCTGTGGTTTAGTGCAGTGATACTGCATTGTACAGGCATGTGGCTTAGTGCAGTGATGCTGCATTGTACAGGCCTGTGGTTTAATGCAGTGATACCGCATTGTACCGGCCTGTGGTTTAGTTTAGTGCAGTGATACTGCATTGTACAGGCCTGTGGTTTAGTGCAGTGATACTGCATTGTACAGGCCTGTGGTTTAGTGCAGTGATACCGCATTGTACCGGCCTCTGGTTTAGTTTAGTGCAGTGATACTGCATTGTACAGGCCTGTGGTTTAGTGCAGTGATACTGTATTGTACAGGCCTGTGGTTTAGTGCATTGATACTGTATTGTACAGGCCTGTGGTTTAGTGCAGTGATGCTGCATTGTACAGGCCTGTGGTTTAGTGCAGTGATGCTGCATTGTACAGGCCTGTGGTTTAGTGCAGTGATGCTGCATTGTACAGGCCTGTGGTTTAGTGCAGTGATGCTGCATTGTACAGGCCTGTGGTTTAGTGCATTGATACTGTATTGTACAGGCATGTGGTTTAGTGCAGTGATACTGCATTGTACAGGCCTGTGGCTTAGTGCAGTGATGCTGCATTGTACAGGCCTGTGGTTTAGTGCAGAGATACTGCATTGTACCGGCCTGTGGTTTAGTTTAGTGCAGTGATACTGCATTGTACAGGCATGTGGTTTAGTGCAGTGATGCTGCATTGTACAGGCCTGTGGTTTAGTGCAGTGATACTGCATTGCACAGGCCTATGGTTTAGTGCAGTGATACTGCAATGTACAGGCCTGTGGTTTAGTGCAGTGATGCTGCATTGTACAGGCCTGTGGTTTAGTGCAGTGATACTGTATTGTACAGGCCTGTGGTTTAGTGCAGTGATACTGCATTGTACAGGCATGTGGCTTAGTGCAGTGATGCTGCATTGTACAGACCTGTTGTTTAGTGCAGTGATACCGCATTGTACCGGCCTGTGGTTTAGTTTAGTGCAGTAATACTGCATTGTACAGGCCTGTGGTTTAGTGCAGTGATACTGCATTGTACAGGCCTGTGGTTTAGTGCAGTGATACCGCATTGTACCGGCCTGTGGTTTAGTTTAGTGCAGTGATACTGCATTGTACAGGCCTGTGGTTTAGTGCAGTGATACTGTATTGTACAGGCCTGTGGTTTAGTGCATTGATACTGTATTGTACAGGCCTGTGGTTTAGTGCAGTGATACTGCATTGTACAGGCCTGTGGTTTAGTGCAGTGATGCTGCATTGTACAGGCCTGTGGTTTAGTGCAGTGATGCTGCATTGTACAGGCCTGTGGTTTAGTGCAGTGATGCTGCATTGTACAGGCCTGTGGTTTAGTGCAGTGATACTGTATTGTACAGGCCTGTGGCTTAGTGCAGTGATGCTGCATTGTACAGGCCTGTGGTTTAGTGCAGAGATACTGCATTGTGCCGGCCTGTGGTTTTGTTTAGTGCAGTGATACTGCATTGTACAGGCATGTGGTTTAGTGCAGTGATGCTGCATTGTACAGGCCTGTGGTTTAGTGCAGTGATACTGCATTGCACAGGCCTATGGTTTAGTGCAGTGATACTGCAATGTACAGGCCTGTGGTTTAGTGCAGTGATGCTGCATTGTACAGGCCTGTGGTTTAGTGCAGTGATACTGTATTGTACAGGCCTGTGGTTTAGAGCAGTGATACTGTATTGTATAGGCCTGTGGTTTAGTTCAGTGCAGTTATACTGCATTGTACCGGCCTGTGGTTTAGGGCAGTGATACTGCATTGTACAGGCCTGTGGTTTAGTTTAGTGCAGTGATACTGCATTGTACAGGCCTGTGGTTTAGTGCAGTGATACTGCATTGTACAGGCCTGTGGTTTAGTTTAGTGCAGTTATACTGCATTGTACAGGCCTGTGGTTTAATGCAGTTATACTGCATTGTACAGGCCTATGGTTTAGTGCAGTGATGCTGCATTGTACAGGCCTGTGGTTCAGTGCATTGTACAGGCCCTTGGTTTAGTGCAGTGATACTGCATTGTACAGGCCTGTGGTTTAGTGCAGTGATACGGCAATGTACAGGCCTGTGGTTTAGTTCAGTGATACTGCATTGTACAGGCCTGTGGTTTAGTTTAGTGCAGTGATACTGCATTGTACAGGCCTGTGTTTAGTGCAGTTATACTGCATTGTACAGGCTGTGGTGTAGTGCATTGTACAGGCCTGTGGTTTAGTGCAGTGATACTGCAATGTACAGGCCTGTGCTAGTGCATTGTACAGGCCTGTGGTTTAGTGCAGTGATACTGCTTGTACAGGCCTGTGGTTTAGTGCAGTGATACTGCAATGTACAGGCCTGTGGCTTAGTTTGGTTCATGATTTCTGCATTGTACAGGCCTATGGTTTAGTGCATGATGCTGCATTGTACAAGCCTGTGGTTTAGTTTAGTGGAGTGATACTGCATTGTACAGGTCTGTAGTTTAGTAGAGTGATGCTGCATTGTACAGGCCTGTGGTTTAGTGCAGAGATACTGCATTGTGCCGGCCTGTGGTTTAGTTTAGTGCAGTGATACTGCATTGTACAGGCCTGTGGTTTAGTTGCAGTGATACTGATATTGTACAGGCCTGTGGTTTAGTAGCATTGATACGTATTGTACAGGCCTGTGGTTTAGTGCAGTGATACTGCATTGTACAGGCCTGTGTTTAGTGCAGTGATGCTGCATTGTACAGGCCTGTGGTTTTGTGCAGTGATGCTGCATTGTACAGGCCATGTGGTTTAGTGCAGTGATGCGCATTGTACAGGCCTGTGGTTTTAGTGCAGTGATACTGTATTGTACGGCCTGTGGCTTTAGTGCAGTGATGCTGCATTGTACAGGCCTGTGGTTTTAGTGCAGAGATACTGCATTGTGCGGCCTGTGGTTTAGTTTAGTGCAGTGATACTGCATTGTACAGGCATGTGGTTTAGTGCAGTGATGCTGCATTGTACAGGCCTGTGGTTTAGTGCAGTGATACTGCATTGCACAGGCCTTATGGTTTAGTGCAGTGATACTGCAATGTACAGGCCTGTGGTTTAGTGCAGTTGATGCTGCATTGTACAGGCCTGTGGTTTAGTGCAGTGATACTGTATTGTTACAGGCTGTGGTTTAGTGCAGTGATACTGCATTGACAGGCCTTGGTTTAGTGCAGTGATACTGCAATGTACAGGCCTGTGGTTTAGTGCAGTGATCTGCAAATTTTACAGGCCTGTGGTTTAGTGCAGTGATACTGTATTGTACAGGCCTGTGGTTTTAGAGCAGTGATCTGTATTGTAAGCCTGTGGTTTAGTTTCAGTGCAGTTATACTGCATTGTACGGCTGTGGTTTAGGGCAGTGATACTGCATTGTACAGGCCTGTGGTTTAGTTTAGTGCAGTGATACTGCATTGTACAGGCCTGTGGTTTAGTGCAGTGATACTGCATTGTACAGTCCTGTGGTTTAGTTTAGTGCAGTCATACTGCATTGTACAGGCCTGTGGTTTAATGCAGTTATCTGCATTGTACAGGCCTGTGGTTTAGTGCAGTGATGCTGCATTGTACAGGCCTGTGGTTTAGTGCATTGTACAGGCCCTTGGTTTAGTGCAGTGATACTGCATTGTACAGGCCTGTGTTTAGTGCAGTGATACTGCAATGTACAGGCTGTGTTTAGTTCAGTGATACTGCATTGTACAGGCCTGTGATTTAGTTTAGTGCAGTGATACTGCATTGTACAGGCCTGTGGTTTAGTGCAGTTATACTGCATTGTACAGGCCTGTGTGTAGTGCATTGTACAGGCCTGTGGTTAGTGCAGTGATACTGCAATGTACAGCCTGTGCTGTAGTGCATTGTACAGGCCTGTGGTTTAGTGCAGTGATACTGCATTGTACAGGCCTGTGGTTTAGTGCAGTGATACTGCAATGTACAGGCCTGTGGTTTAGTTTGTTCAGTGATTCTGCATTGTACAGGCCTATGGTTTAGTGCAGTGATGCTGCATTGTACAAGCCTGTGGTTTAGTTTAGTGGAGTGATACTGCATTGTACAGGTCTGTGGTTTAGTGCAGTGATGCTGCATTGTACAGGCCTGTGGTTTAGTTTAGTGAGTGATACTGCATTGTACAGGTCTGTGGTTTAGTTCAGTGATACTGCATTGTACAGGCCTGTAGTTTAGTGCAGTGATACTTTATTGTACAGGCCTATGGTTTAGTGCAGTGATGCTGCATTGTACAGGCCTGTGGTTTAGTGCAGTGATGCTGCATTGTACAGGCCTGTGTTTAGTGCAGTGATGCTGCATTGTACAGGCCTGTGGTTTAGTGCAGTGATACTGCATTGTACAGGCCTGTGGTTTAGTGCAGTGATACTGTACTGTACAGTCTGTGGTTTAGTTCAGTGCAGTGATACTGATTGTACAGGCCTGTGGTTTAGTGCAGTTATACTGCATTGTACAGGCCTGTGGTTTAGTGCAGTGATGCTGCATTGTACATGCCTGTGGGTTAGTGCATTGTACAGCCTGTGGGTTAGTGCAGTGATACTGCATTGTACAGGCCTGTGGTTTAGTGCATGATACTGCATTGTACAGGCTGTGGTTTAGTTCAGTGATACTGCATTGTACAGGCCTGTGGTTAGTGCAGTGATGCTGCATTGTACAGGCTGTGGTTTAGTGCAGTGATACTGCATTGTAACAGGCCTGTGGTTTAGTTTAGTGCAGTGATGCTGCATTGTACAGGCCTGTTGTTTAGTTTAGTGCAGTGATACTGCATTGTACAGGCTTGTGGTTTAGTGCAGTGATACTGCTGTACAGGGCCTGTGGTTTAGTGCAGGATACTGTATTGTACAGGCCTGTGGTTTAGTGCAGTGATGCTGCATTGTACAGGCTTGGTGTAGTGCATTGATGCTGCATTGTACAGGCCTGTGTTTAGTGCAGTGTACTGTATTGTACAGCGTGGTTTAGTGCAGTGATACTGCATTGTACAGGCTGTGGGTTTGTTTAGTGCAGTGATACTGCATTGTACAGGCCTGTGGTTTGTTTAGTGCAGTGAGCTGTACACTACACTTTTCTTTTATTCGGTATTGTGCGCTGGTGGACAATAGTTGGCGTGTTGTTGGTGCATCACTGGCTGCTTAAATCCTCACACAACACACAACACACACCACACACAACACACACACAACACACACACACACACACACGCACACCACGCGCGCACGCACGCACGCACGCATCATCACGATGCACCACGCACGCACGCGCGCAGCTCTCTCTCTCTCTCCTCGATATTTTTTTGTCACAGGCTAATCGATTGCACTTGGCAAAAATGGTTGGACACATTAAAATTGTGAATGGTTTACGTCTTCTAGAAATTTTAGCCGTAATCGTGATATCAAACCTTATTAAAGCTTGATATCGATAAACATTTGAAATCTAACGACGAGGTTTAGATTTGGTGTAGGTACTGAATAAGCGGTCACCACTACAGATACAGACCATTCAATGACAAACTTGATTTGGTCATTGTGTGAAAAATAATTAGCGGTTCACAACTACAGATACAGACCATTCAATGACAAACTTGATTTGGTCATTGTGTGAAAAATAATTAGCGGTTCACAACTACAGATACAGACCATTCAATGACAAACTTGATTTGGTCATTGTGTGAAAAATAATTAGCGGTTCACCACTACAGATACAGACCATTCAATGACAAACTTGATTTGGTCATTGTGTGAAAAATAATTAGCGGTTCACCACTACAGATACAGACCATTCAATGACACACTTGATTTGGTCATTGTGTGAAAAATAATTAGCGGTTCACCACTACAGATACAGACCATTCAATGACAAACTTGATTTGGTCATTGTGTGAAAAATAATTAGCGGTTCACCACTACAGATACAGACCATTCAATGACAAACTTGATTTGGTCATTGTGTGAAAAATAATTAGCGGTTCACCACTACAGATGCAGACCATTCAATGACAAACTTGATTTGGTCATTGTGTGAAAAATAATTAGCGGTTCACAACTACAGATACAGACCATTCAATGACAAACTTGATTTGGTCATTGTGTGAAAAATAATTAGCGGTTCACCACTACAGATACAGACCATTCAATGACAAACTTGATTTGGTCATTGTGTGAAAAATAATTAGCGGTTCACCACTACAGATACAGACCATTCAATGACAACTTGATTTGGTCATTGTGTGAAAAATAATTAGCGGTTCACCACTACAGATGCAGACCATTCAATGACAAACTTGATTTGGTCATTGTGTGAAAAATAATTAGCGGTTCACAACTACAGATACAGACCATTCAATGACAAACTTGATTTGGTCATTGTGTGAAAAATAATTAGCGGTTCACCACTACAGATACAGACCATTCAATGACAAACTTGATTTGGTCATTGTGTGAAAAATAATTAGCGGTTCACCACTACAGATACAGACCATTCAATGACAAACTTGATTTGGTCATTGTGTGAAAAATAATTAGCGGTTCACAACTACAGATACAGACCATTCAATGACAAACTTGAGTTGGTCATTGTGTGAAAAATAATTAGCGGTTCACCACTACAGATACAGACCATTCAATGACAAACTTGATTTGGTCATTGTGTGAAAAATAATTAGCGGTTCACCACTACAGATACAGACCATTCAATGACAAACTTGATTGGTCATTGTGTGAAAAATAATTAGCGGTTCACCACTACAGATACAGACCATTCAATGACAAACTTGATTTGGTCATTGTGTGAAAAATAATTTAGCGGTTCACCACTACAGATACACGACCATTTGGTCTTTGGGGGTGAAAAATAATTGCGGTTCACCACTACAGATACAGACCATTCATGACAAACTTGATTTGGTCATTGTGTGAAAAATCGCTAGAAGATGATATGAGTTTCTCTTAGCTGTCCAGCTCTCAAGACCGTTCGTTAAAGCTGTATTCATTCTAAATATTTTGACGGTCTTTTTTTTATTCAAATTGTGCTTGCTGATGTCTTCATGTGCAACAAAAGGTGTTTTGTATTTCTCCTTATTTCTGTATAAATCATTTGAACTTAGAGAAACATATGTCATCAGAAGAAACAACACGGTGCGTTCAGACCTAGTCTGCAGTTTATAGTGTTGTTTTCTGTTGTTGTTATCATGTACCTCTTTATAAGGGGCCCGGTCTATATATGAACAGAATATCTGAATCTATCTCTTTTGACATGTAGGCTGAGTGATTGAGATAACCTTGCCCCTATCGCGGGCGAAGGGGAGGGAGCGCAAAGGGCTGAAGGATGGGTGTACAATCCAGCTGACTGCAATATGGACAAGGTGCTCAGACTGGGGTAGTGACATGCCAGTTGTGGTGCTGGGCGCTTGTTAGGGTTCAAATCCGAGGCTTTTTGGAAGTGAATTTGGCCATGGGTTTCTCTGCTACTACACGGCCGCTACTGCTGCTACTGCCTTGCTGGTGATGCTGCTGAGGCTACCTCTATGTCACACTGTCACTTTTGCACACGCGCATTCATGACAGCATTTTACTCCATACGCACACGCAATCTTTCCAATCAACCAAAAAGGCGCACTAAACCGAATGTTTTTTTTTCTTCTCCCCCTCTCCTTCGGGAAAACACTTTACTAAATCACATCAAACAATTTATAAACAGATTTTATACATGTAGCTCTCTTTCCACTGAGAGGCAAACTAACTCACTCAAGACTTCATAAAGTCACGGCCTTCACACAACATTGGCCCACAAAATCCAGACCAGGAAAATAAATGATTTCTCTCACTCCTTGATGCTATGCCTGCATCCGAATTACGACTCGCCTCATCCTTTCAGGATTCCCTGTCTCTCTCAGACATCATCTCGCCCCCTCGATTTCTCCCGTCCTGGAGATATGACTTCCGACTCCTCTCCCTCGACTCTTCTTGTCACTGGAGAGATGAGTTCCAACTCCTCTCCCTCGTCTTCTCCTGTCCCTGGAGAGATGACGAGTTCCCGACTCCTCTCCCTGGAGTCCTTAATTCCTGGGCTGCCTACCGGTGTGTTCCCCACACCATGGCCATCTTCAACCACCTCACGGGGTGAAAGGTGAAGGGTGAAGGGCGAAGGGTAAAAGGTGAAGGACTGGTAATGACTGGTCAGCAGCAAGGACCAACGTCCTGACAGGTTCGAGTCTCTAGCCATCTGCTGGGCTAAAACTGATTCTTCCTCCCTCCTCCTAGTGAGTGCATACTCAGTGTTCAAAACACATGACCAGCACCTTACCAGCCCTTGTTAAACTATCTCTCAGTGGTCACTTTCACCCAATGACCACGTTTGTTTCTTTACCGAGTCATACTCACAATTATTTGGGGACGCCCGCTACACTAGTCAAGCCACATGAATATCCTTCCTTTTCAGTAGTGGCATGGGAAATGATTCATATCACTAACTACATGTGATGGAGCGTCACAATGCCTTGATGTGAGGCTACGTCACATGACACCCCCATCCTGGGATGAAAAAATTTTCTCCAGAAAATTTTTTAAAGGATATACAACTTCACTTAAACACATCTTCAGCCATGAATCTCAAAATGTGTAACCATCACACATGATTCACCAAATTAATAATCAACGTATAGAATCAATCATCATGATCCACCATAAATAGCATTTCAAACTTTCAGTCTTTTCAAAAAAAAAACCATTCATAATTGATCACCATATCTCACAAAATACATTTCCCAAATTACATGGATAAAACAATTAGGGATATTAACAATTCAAAGTACAAATTGTGTTCATACATAAGATGTGAAGCACATATTTCCCTTGATCTTTGTCCTCACATCCTGTGTTTTCAAAACCCTCATGAAAATGAGAATATTTCCAGTGTAAATGTTTCTCAATAGACATGTAAACAAATAAACATAGTTTAAACATAGTTTTTTCCCATATGTAATGTTATAGTCCATTGATAAAGTCACATGCTTTCCATTGCTGACAGTGACAAATGAAAACAATTGGTTTGTCTCATTGCACAATCAAAACATGTGTATATACATTTCTAACAGTTATTTGCTCATCACACATATATATATATATTCATCTTCACAAGCAAGTTAGACATAAATAGTACATGATGACTTTTCATTGTTTACGAAAGAATAAAGCAAAGAATAGATATGTAATACATCAACATCAAGTAGTTTTTTCTTGTAAAACATATAGTCACTTCAACAAGCAAATTATGCATAAATACCACTTGATTTAAATCGTCAGTAGCATACAATGCACTGTCAAAAGTGATCACGCCGTAATCATTAAGAAAGACAAAAACAGGAATAGTCTTTCCCTTGAAGACAGTTACATTGTCCATGAATATTCATACACGTGACAATAAATCTGCCATGACATTTTGTGTTCCAGGCACTGGTTTCAATGGTAAATTGGAATTCCTGCAATGCCAAAGACCATCTTAATAATCTGCTGTTCTTAGTCTTTGACGATTTCAAGAACGTCAGTGGCCTAACCGAAACTTTCTTCCAGTCAAGAACCTGGCGAACTTCTCACATGCCCATTACAATAGCCAAGCACTCTCTCTCAATAGTGGAGTATTTCTCCTGTGTCTTTGAGAACTTCTTACTGGCGTATTGCACTGGATGTAACAAAGCACTTTTTTCCTGCAACAGTACCGCTCCCATTCCTTTGGAACTGGCATCAGTTCTCAAAATAAAGTCTTCTGAGAGGGAGGGTAACAAAAGAACAGGAAATGAGTTGAGGGTGTTCTGAACACACTCCAAAGCCTCTGGCACTCATCAGACCACACAATACTTTTGTTCTTCGTCCCTTTCGTCAGTTCAGTCAAAGGGGCCGTCAGGGACGCAAAGTGGGGTACATATCGTCTGTAGTAAGACAACAATCCGATGAGTGACCTGATCTGTTTCTTTGTAGTGGGCTTGTGTAAAGATAAAATCTTTTCCACTTTCTTTCCCTCTGGCATCATTTTTCCCACTGAAATAGTGTGACCCAAAAATTCGAGAGTTTGAAAACCGGCACGAATTTTGGATGGTCTTGCAGGTCAACCCAAAACATCTGAGTCTGGAAAAAAAGCTCGCAAGTTAGAAAGGAGGTCACTCCATGACTTTGCAGCCAACAAAATGTCGTCAAAAAAACTGACTGCACCACATCCATGGAGTTTCAGGGCTGCATCATTCTAGCAAAGAAGCTGGGCATTTGCAAACCGAATGGCATTTTCGTCCATTGAAAAGACCAAAAGGTGTTTGAAATGCTGTCTTTTCCTTGTCAGCTTCACCATTGGAATCTGCCAGTATCCTTTAGTCAAGTCTACTTTCACAAAATAGTTTCCTTCTGAGAGCTGACACAGACGTTCTTCAATGTCTGGGATAGGCTCGGCATCGAACACAGTGATCTTATTTACTTTTCTGTAATCGATGCAGAAACGCACCGATCCATCAGGTTTGTCCACCAATACAACTGGTGAGCTGTACGGAGACGTAGAAGGTTCTATGACCTTTACATCCAGCATTACATTGATTTCTCTCTCAACCACCTCTTTTTTTGCAAATGGGAGGGGGTATGGTCTGGTCCGCACTGGTATTTCAGAAGTTAACTGAATACTATGGGGTTCAATACCAGTTACTGTAACCTGGGGTATCCGTCAACACATCCTGAAAGTCTTTCAAAATGTCTTGAGCTGTTCTGTTTGACTTGTAGACAAATCATTCGACAGAACCACATCCTCATAGGTTTCACCTTTGATAGACAGAATAGGAAGGGGTACAACATCATCTGCAATGGTAGATGTTAACACTCCTACATTTGCTGTTTTCATAACCTTTGATCTGTCCCTGTACGTTACATTGGGTACAAATTCATCACTGATAATGTCTGTCATGTTGACATCAGTTTCTGACACAGGACATATCCACTCAACTGACTGGTTGATGGCAACATTTGTACGTTCAACATACTTCTTCAACATGTTCACATGAAAACCTTCTCAGTGTTTGCCATTTTGATCTTATAATTACTGCAGAAAGTTTTTCGACTACCTGAAAAGGACCCTTCCACATAACACGAAGCTTGTTATGTTCATCAGTGAGTAGTACAAGGACTTTATCCCCTACCCTGAAGGAAACGTGCCCTTTGCTTTTTCTGTCTGCAAAGACCTTGTACACATCTGTTTTTCTATCAGCTGACTGTTGAGCAAGCTCACATGCATCCTTCAAACGATTATGCGTTCATAAACGTATTGGTAAACAGTTTTACTGTCAGGTATGTCCGTCTTTTTCGTCCATTGTGTCATCAATAGATCCAAAGGACCCCTTGGTGAGTGTCCGAAAGAAGCTCGAATGGTGAAAATCCCAGCGTTTCGTTCGGCATTTCCCTGTATGCAAAAAGCAAAGCCGGTATGAAACGATCCCATTCATGGGTTCCTGTCTTGCAACCTTTCTCAACATGGACTTCAACGTTCCATTGAAACGTTCAACCATGCCATTCGATTGGGGATGATATGGCGTGGTTGAAATGGAAGAGATTGACAACAGTCTGTAAATTTCTCTCATGAGATCAGAAATGAATTGCGTTCCACAATCCGAGAGAATTTCGTCTGGAAGACCCACTCTGGGAAAAATCGCAAGTAAAGCTTCAGCGACAGACACTGTATCAATTTTCTTCAGTGGAATCGCTTCTGGATACCTTGTCGCTGTATCCACCAAAGTCAAGATATAGCGATATCCCGAAGAAGACAGTGGTAAAGGCCCAACAAGATCAATAGCCACCCTCCGAAATGGGACGGAATGAGAGGCATTTTGTGCAAAGGTGCACATGGGACGCGACCTTTCTGAGATGTCTTTTGGCAGATGTCACATGAACGGCAGTATTCTGTTACTTCCTTTGTGACACCTGGCCAATAAAAAGAATCAAGAACTCTCTTTGATGTTCTTTTGATCCCACAGTGACCAGCGAACAATGCATCATGAGCCGTGTGTAGCACTGTCTCTCTAAAGTGGCTTTGGAACGACAACTGTTTGTTTTCCTGTCCAGGTACACACCTGTAGAGAATGTCAGATTCCAGTAATGTACGTTGGTTTGTCCGTTAGTTTGTCCGTTACAGTCTGTTTAGCAGCAGAAAGTACCGTCGTCAGCGTCTCGTCTTTTTCCTGCATTTCTTTTAGATCATCTGGGGTAATCTGGAGTTCATCCAGTTTTGAGACTTTTAGCGGCTTTGTAGCCTTTCCCTGCTCTATGATGTCTGACCTGGTACTCACAAAACAAGGAATGAACGATCCTCCAGCACCACCATGTACTGTAGCGACACTGGCAAATTGCCAAGATCAAGTCGCAGACTGGGTTATCAATGAACAGGCGGTAAGAAAACCGGAGTAGTACGGTGTATCGACTGAAATTTTCGCCAGCGGAAACGTTTCAATCTTGCCTCCAAACGACCTACACTTTTGGACAGTGTTGAGATACTGGTTTGAAGCACGAAAGATTTCCGTACACCAGCGTGGTGCACCCAGTGTCTCGCAAAACCAAAGCCTGCAATCCATTGATGGCTCCGTTTTCTAACACCAGTCCATCAACAGCTTGATGTGGTGCCAAAACAAGGCCTTCTTCACAATCAGTGGAGACTAATGCGGATTTTGAATCACCCGGTCTGAAAGGGCAATTCTTTTTCAGATGGAACTTGCCATCACAAAAGAAACATCGCATTGTCTGATCGGCAGCTGACTGATTTTGTGAACTTCTGTTCTGTCCACGAACTGGCCCAAAAGGTCTACGTGGTGTCGTTGTCCACGACCTCGGAACGTTTGCTGAGAAGTAACGGGTTTTTCCGGCGGTGAGTACTGGTACTGATGAAAGTCACTCGAACCGCGGAAAGATCCCTGTCCGTTCTAGGATAGGTATATCCTTGAGGACTCAGAAATGACCCCCGATTTCCTTTCCTGAAACTTCCCTGTCTGATGGATAGTACATGACGCATGAGACTCAAAGATGGAAAATTCTCCTTTCCTAGCCACGCCCTTATCTGGGTGAGCGATACAATACTGATTCAGCCATCTGACACATTTCCTCAACGCTTTCAAATTGCCTTTCTTTAAGGAAAGTGGCCAGATCTTTGCTCACGCTCTGGAAAAGTGTTCTCTAAGAAGGAGATCTCGCAGTGATTGAAAAGTTTGTTCGTCTTTGATAAATCGATCCATCGATCTAAACAATGACTCATACGAATTAGGAACGACGGAAACGATTCTCCTTTGTCAGGGCGCACAGAACGGAAACGTTCGTGAAAACGATCAGCAGAACATTGAAATTTCTTGAGGAGTTCTTCTTTCAACTGATCCCAAGTTAAATTTTGTTCACCGCGAGAGTGTGGTACAGTGTCAAAGCGCTACCCTTAAACAACGACGCAATATACAATGTCCACTTCTCCTTTGGCCAACACAAGACGTTGCGTGACTTTCAAAACGGAAAAGAAAACTATCTATGTCATCCGTTTTTTCCTCGAAAGGTGGTAACTTTGGAATATATGCCGCTTTTGGTTGAGGCGCGGCTGCGGAACTGACGGTGGAACTGGTGGAGGTTCTCTTGATGCCTGTATTCTTTTAATTTCAGCATCAGTCTCTAGTTCTAACTGCCTCAACTTAAATTGACGTTCTTTATCTTCAGCTTCAGAGAACAGCATTTTACCAATTCTAACTCACGTTGCTTCACCACCGAGTTTTTGGGCGAAAGTGGCCTAAAAGCCGCCTTTTCCTGTGGCGGAAGAGAGAGAGAGAGAATCACCGGCAGACAGACAGATGAAGAGAGAACAGAGAGAGACAGACAGACAGACAGAGAGGCGCCCATGCCAACACACACACACACAGGCACACTAACACACACACACACACACACACCACACCACACACACACACACACACTCTTTCTCTTTCTCACTCTCAGTTAAATGTCATAAAATCCGCACACTTCTTCTGACTAATTTTTACCTACAAACTTTGTACACAGACAGGCAGACACGGGGCTGAAACCTGATCACTTAATTTACGGCTCGCGGCAGTTTGCAACCAGAGCCCTAGCCTGCGCTGTGTAAATGAAGCACACTCGGCTGGGTTGCACCACATTGCGTCAGAAAATGATTTGGAAAATTCTAGATTGCCACGTCGACACACCCGCATCGAGGCTGTCACGCGCACGACCGGGTTCGACATTGCTTGCTGGACTCTCGGAAAAAAAGGTTGTGTTTTGACTGCGCTCTTGTGTGACCACTGTGTTTTAATTGTGGTTATTTTTAAAATGGCTAAAACGTTACTGGAAGAACGGGTTTGGGGCATTCGAGACCATAAGTTTTACTTTAACTGTATGTTAGAGTATTTTTTGAAAGAATTAGGCGAAGCATGTTGTGAAACCGGAGAGATTGTTTTTTCTAGAAAACGAAAAAGTGAACTAACGCTTTGGGAAATGAACGACATTTTAAAAGGGTTTGTTGGCTCAAGGGAAATGAAACAAGATGTAGCCAGTTTTGATAGGGTTTTTTTGACTATTGATGAGATGGTTCCTTATTTAATAAATGGCGCTGCATTGTTGAAAGTTGGCCGAAGCAAAACAACCATCACGCGTTGATTGTTGGGAGCTGGCTTGAGACAGCTAAAGCCATGTTTAAAAAACATGGCATTCATTTCTTAAGGGGGAGGTAAACACGGCTGATTCGTATGCTAAAAAACTTATATTTGAAACTTTTTTTGCTGTTCCTCCCAAGTAAAAATGTTCTTAGTTTGTATCAGACTTGATTGATTGTTAATTTACAGATTCAGTTTTCCCATGGGGCAGGCTGATCTGTGTATTAAGATGTGTATACTTTTCTACTTTTTAATTCTAACCAGTTTATCTGCCTCAAGTGTGCCCTTATGCAACTAAAAGGCGATTTTTTAATGTTCTGGCAAACAAACTAGATGGGGGTTAGGCAGACCTTAGTACATCTACCAGTATGGAGAGGAGTAGTGTGTAGCCAGCACTATCTTCAAAATAAAATGCTTCAAAAATACAATGACGGGGGGTTTACTAACTACTGGCGATTCCTAAGCCTCCCAGGCCTTGCTGAGCACTTTTTGCTCCTCGACGATTGGCCTCCGTTGATAGCGCGGTTCGCTAATTACAATAGTCCAAACCCCGCACGCTGTTAGGCTGTATACGGCAGCCATCTTGCTGCTCTGAGTGGTTCTAAATATAGTAACGATCATGCATGATCGGTAGCCATCTTGCTGCTCTGACGGGGTTCTAAATATAACGCCGATTGACCCACAAAGCCCCTCTACTTCCACCTGCCACGCCCACAGCCGCATGATCGGCAGCCTTCTTGCTGCTCTGACGTGGTTCTAATATATATAACGATCATGCATGATCGGTAGCCATCTTGCTAACCTACAACTTGCTGCTCTGCGTACGCTAACCCGCCGCATGATTGGCAGCCATCTTGCTGCTCTGACGTGGTTCTAAATATATAACGATCATGCATGATCGGTAGCCATCTTGCCAACCTACCCTGGAAAAACATTTCTTCTGAAAACCGGCTTCAACGTCCTGCACTTCACTTTTCCTACAAGCACTGTCCTGTCTATTGTGTGTTTGTTTGTTGTTTGTTTGTTGTTTTGTTTGTGTTTGTTTGTGTGTGGGGGGGTTTTGTCCTACCCCCACGCACCACGTCCCCCCCACCCCCACCCCACGCACGCACGTCCCCCCCACCCCCACCCCACGCACGCACGTCCCCCCACCCCCACCCCACGCACGCACGTCCCCCCACTCCCCACCCCACGCACGCACGTCCCCACCCCACCCCCTGTGACACCACACACCCCTCCACCCCCAAGTCGCCCCCAAATTCTTAATTAAGTTTTTAAATTAAGTCACCCCAAGTTCCTTAATTAAGTTTTTAATTAAGTTACTTCAAGTTCTTAATAAGTTCTTGATTAAGTAACTTCTAAGTTCTTGATTAAGTCACCTCAGATCATAACTAAGTCATCCTTTAAGTAAAAACCAAGTTTTTTTTCAAGTTATCTTATAATTATCAAAAAATTACAAGCTATTTTTTATTTTAAATAGTAGATGTCTAAAATAGTTTCACACACGCCTCAAAAAACGTGTCATTGTTGAGGATGTCTTGCTCAGCGTTCTCTGCATAGATCTTTAAAGAAATTCTTACATCCGAAGCAAAAAAGCATTGATTACAATTCTGGCTAGGAAATGCTTTTATAGACTCCATGTCTTATTTATTGACTTTATCATTTTATAATACGCCATGATCTATTTCTATTAAAAAAATTTAAAATATTTATTGCATTTAAATGGATCAAAATGATCTTTTGTTATTGGCGGTTTTGGGCTGCAGTTGTCTTTTTCTGTATTTAGTGGTTCAGGTTGTTTTAACTTCTTTTGTTTTTGTTGCCATTGGTTAATATTTTATAACCGTAATAACGCCCCCAGCAGCAGCAAGGGCGCCAAAAATGGCAACAGTTTTAAGTTCAATATTCCATGAAGACTTTGGCGGCCTTGAATCGCATGGAGTTTTTATAGCCAGCATTGGATCAACTTGTTCTGGCGTTGGCGGTGTTATGTTTTCATGATGAGTTATATTCTGTAACATTAATTTTTTTTGTCTGTTTTCCCCTCTGCTAATTTTTTTCCTGCTTTAACACGCCCAGGATGCTTTTCACTGGCCCCCCCTGATTCGTATTTTCTGCTGATTTTCCTGGCTTGGTTACTTTCTCCACCTGGGTTTAATGTTTCCTGATTCTGCTGATTTTCCAGCTTGTTCATTTTGAAGGAAATAAAATCTATATGATTAAAGTTTATTAATCCCCCTGATTAATGGCGATAACAATGTTCCAAATCTATAGTATAGATCCCCACCCTAGAGACCCCAATGACTTTGTTAAAACTGGACTTGCGGGAAATCATACGTAGATCTTGTTTTAGAATCAATGGGAGCAAATCTACTGACTAGTTTAGTGTACAAACTAAAACCCTTTGCCCCACACTTTTCACCATTCTAGACCCCAGCTGCGCTTCATACCTGTTATGATACTTTATAATTTTCTTGTGGCGAAAATCTGTTGAATCTGTTCAATGCTGAATTCAGTTCCGAGGAACTGTTTTGTTTTTCCACAGCTGCCAAAGAATACAGCCTTTCCTTTTTGGGCATAATAGCTTGGTCATCAACTTGGTCATTCCCTTTAAATTCAGGAAGGTTTTAGGCCACCTTGTAGCTGTAGTAGATCATCACTGTTCATGTTTTTTAATAATTATAATTATTTTATTTTCTAAAAATGAGCACCGAAAAAAAAACTGTTGCTAACCTTGTATACCATTCTGGCTGTTATTGGAGGTCTAATGTAGGGTACTCAATGCTTGGGAAAAGCTTGTTAAGAATTAAACCAGCAGATCTTGGCAAACTAGACTTTGAGGATTCAGCAAAGCTGATTGCTATTATTGCAGCTTCGTTTGCCACGAAAGTTTTCTAGTCAAGCAAGGAATAATTCCAGACAGTATAAATATGTAAATAAAAAATACATGTATAAAAAATGGCTTCACCTCGTAATGATGAAGGCGGCGCTGTGGTGAATGCGCTTGCTTTTTTGCGGAAGTAATTTACGCATTTAGTAAACTAAAGGGATGATGGCGAGAGAAAAAAAAACATAAAAAGCTGTGGAGCAACAGCTGCAGCACAAGATCCCCTATGAAAAGCAGAGAATTGAGCAGTTAGATTTTTTTTAATAACACACTGAAAAAACAGGGCCATGCAGCTTACACATTTAAAGATGTTGATCAAGCAATAAAACAATATTATCTAGTAAAAGCAAACCAATCGAGACATTGCCCCCACCAAAATTAGCGACTTTTTTCATCCATCAGAAAACAAAAGATGCAAGAAATCGCGTTTATTGCCGTTGGTATGACCGTTGTGTTTTTGTTGCGCATAATATTGGCTGAATAAAAAATGAACAAAATCTATTATTCGCCCAAAGGATATTGGAAGGGCATCACAGCAATTAAAAAGCTAAGCCAAGCAGCTGGAGTCAGTGAACAACAGCAAAAGAATGGTTTATCTAAACAAGCGATTTGGCAAATTTATTTACCAGCGCCTAGACGAATACAGAGACCACACTTTGTGAACGCAATACCGAACGACACCCATCAAATGGATCTTCTATAATTACCCTCTGATACGATTAGACGAAAAAGATTTAAGTAACGCACTCACAGTCATTGACATGGCTTCAAGATACAAAGATGCGGAACCATTAACACAAAAGAGTGCTTCTGCTGTTGCTGTTGCCATACAAAATAAAATACCAACGAGGCCCGCTAACTTACCCTCGCTGATTCAAGTTGATGATGGAAAAAAATTTAAAGGGGAGTGAATCAATTGTTTTAAAAATAGATTACCATTAAAAGAGGCATTCCGTTTGGCCAACCCACAAGACGTTGCGTGACTTTCAAACGGAAAAGAAAACAATCTATGTCATCCACGTTTTTTTCTCGAAAGGTGTAACTTTGGAATATATCCCGCTTTTGGGTTGAGCCGGCTGCGAACTGACTTGTGAAATGTTGGAGGTGTCTCTTGATGCCTGTATTCATTTTAAGTTTCAGCACAGTCTCTAGTGCTAAACTGTCCTCAAACTTAAATTGACGTTCTTATCTTCAGCTCAGAGACAGCTTTTTACCAATCTAACTCACTTGCTTCACCACCGAGTTTTTTGGGCGAAAGTGGCCTAAAACCGCCTTTTCCTGGGCGAAAGAGAGAGAGAGAATCAACCGGCAGACAACAGAAAGAGAGAGACAGAGAGAGACAGACAGACAGCAAGAGAGGCGCCCCATGCACACACACACACACAGGCACACAACACACACACAACACACACACACACACACACACACGACACACACACACTCTTTTCTTCTTTCTCTCTCTCTCTCCTCAGTTAAATGTCATAAAATCCGCACACTTTCTTCTGACTAATTTTTACCTACATACTTTGTACCAGACAGGCAGACACGCTGAAACCTGATCACTTAATTAATTTACGGCTCGCGGCAGTTTTGCAACCAGAGCGCCTAGTCCTGCGCTGAGTAAAGGAAGCACACTCCGCAGGTTTGCACCACATTGCTCAGAAAATGATTTGGAAAATTTCTAGATTGCCACGTCGACACAGCCGCAACGAGGCTGTCACGCGACAACACGACCGGGTTCGACATTGCTGCTTGCGACTCTCGGAAAGAAGGTTGGTGTTTTGACTGCGCTCTTGTGTGACCACTGCACTGTGATTTAATTGTGGTTATTTTAAAAATGTTCAAAAACTTACGACGAAACATTTGTCATTCAGACCATACTTTTACTTTAACTTTATGTTAGAGTATTGTTGAAAGAATTAGGCGAAGCAGTGTGAAACCGAAGATTGTTTTTTTCTAGAAAACAAAAAATGAACGTAACTGCTTTGGAAATGAACGACTATCTTAAAGGTTTGTTGGCTCAGAAATGAAACAAATGTACCAGTTTTGATCCGTGTTTGACTTCTTGAGAATGGGTTCCTTATTTAATAAATGGCCGCTGCAATGTTGATAGTTGGCCGAACAAAAGCAAACCATCACGCGTTTGATTGTTTGGGAGCTGGCTGATACAGACTAAAGCCATGTTAAAAAACATGGCATACATTTCATAAGGCGGAGTAAACAACGCTGATTTCGTATGCGACAAAATTATATTTGAAACATTTTTGCTGTCCTTTCCTCTCCCAAGTAAAAATGTTCTTTCTCATTTGTATCAGACTTGAGTGATTGTTAACTACAGATTCAGTGTTCATGTGGCATGCTGATCTGTGTATTAAGATGGTAACTTTTTACTTTTTTAATTCTAACCATTTATCTGCCTTCAAGTTGCCCTTAGGCAACTGAATGCGATTTTATAATGTCTGGCAAACAAACTAAGATAGGTTTAGCATACCCGTTAAGTACATCTACCATAATGGAGAGATAGTGTGTAGCCAGCAACTATCTTCATATAAAATGCTTCAAACATACAATGACGGGTGTACTAACTACTGGCGATTCCTAACCCCAGGCCTTGCTTGAGCACTCATGCTTCCTCGACGCTTGGCCTCCGTTGGATACGGCTGTTCCTAATACAATTATCCAAACCCCGCACGCTGTTAGGCTGTATATCGGCAGCCATCTTCGCACTGACTGTTTCTAATATAGTAACGATCCTGCCTGATCGTAGCCATCTTGCTGCTCTGACGTGGTTCTAAATATAACGCCGATTACCCACAAGAGCCCCTCTACTCCACCTGCACACGGTCACAGCGCATGATCGCAGCCATCTTGCGCTCTGACGTGGTTCTAAATATAGTAACGACATGCTTGATCGGTAAGCCATCTTGCAACCTACAACTTGCTGCCTGCTTACCAGTAAAACCGCCGCATGATTGGCACCATCTTGTCTAGCTGCTCTGACTGGTTCTAATATATAACATCATGCAGATCGTAGCCATCTTGCCAACCTACCCTTGCAAACGATTTCATCTTAAAAACCTGCTTCAACGTCACAGCTAATATATATAACAACTACACTTTGCGTTTGTATCCTAACAAGCACTGTCCTGTCTATTGTGTGTTTGTTTGTTGTATGTTTGTTGTTTTTTGTGTTTGTTTGTGTGTGGTGGGGTTTTGTCCCTAACCCCACGCAACGCCTTCCCCACCACCCCCACCCCACCACGCTACGTCCCCCCCACCCCACTCCACGCACGCACGTTCCCCCCACCCCCAACCCCACGCACGCACGTCCCCCACTCCCCACCCCACGCACACACGTAGCTCCCACCCCACCCCCTGTTTACACCACACACACTCCCTACCCCCAATCGCCCCAATTTCTTAATTAAGTTTTAATTAAGTCACCCCCAAGTTATCTAAATAAGTTTTTAATTAAGTTACTTCAAGTTATTAATAAGTTCTTGATTAAGGTGAACATCTAAGTTCTTGATTAGTCACCTCAAGATCATAACTAAGGTCATCCTTTAATACAACCTAAGTTTTTATTCAAGTTTATCTTTATAATATCAAAAAAATACAAGCTATGTTTTTTATTTTAAATATAGATGTCTAATATAGTACACCCCGCCTCAAAAAACGTGTCATTGGTAGATGACTTGCTCAGGGCAGTTCACATGCATAGATCTTCATGAAATTCTTACATCCGAAGCAAACCGATTGATTACAATTCTGTGTCTATGGAAATGTCTTTTTATAACTCCATGTCGTTTTTA
Organism: Conus ventricosus; assembly: GCA_018398815.1. Taxonomy (NCBI): domain Eukaryota; kingdom Metazoa; phylum Mollusca; class Gastropoda; order Neogastropoda; family Conidae; genus Conus; species Conus ventricosus. The sequence continues at coordinate 99,550,054 of CM031603.1, read as the reverse complement.
TTTATTGACTTTAATCATTTATAATACGCATGATCTATTTCTATTAAAAAAAATTTAAAATAATATTGCCTTATAAATGGATCAACATGATCTTTTGTTATTGGCGTTTTGGCGTGCAGTTGTCTTTTTCTGTATTTAGTGGTTCAGGTTGTTTTAACATCTTTTGTTTTTGTTGCCATTTGTTAATTTATATTTTTAATAACCGTAATAACAGCCCCCACACAGCAAGGGCGCCAAAAATGGCACCAGTGTTTAAGGTCAATATTCCATGAAGACTTTGGCGGCCTTGAATCGCATGGAGTTTTATAGCCAGCATTGGATCAACGTTTTCTGGGCGTTGCGTGTTAGAGGTTTTTCCATGATGAGTTATATTCTGTAACATAATATTTTTGTCTGTTCCCTCTGCAAATTTTTTTTCCTGCTTTAACACTCCCAGGATGCTTTCCACAGTCCCCACCGATTTCAAGGTATTTTCTCGTGATTTTTTCTAGCTTGGTTACTTTCCTCCACCTGTTCAATGTTTCCTGATTTCTGCTATTTTCCAGCTTGTTCATTTTGAAGGGGAAATAAAATCTATCAAATAAAATTATAATCCCATGAATTAATGGCGATAACAATGTACCAAATCTAAAGTATAGATCACAATCCTAAGACACTAAACTTTGTTTAAAACTGGATCTTGCGTTAAATATACGTAAGTCTTGTTAAATCAATGGAGCAAATCTACTGTCTAGTTAGTGAACAAACTAAAAGAAAAAATTAACCGTTTTCCCCACACTTTCACCATTCTAGACCCCAGCACGCTTCATTCATACCTTTATATACTTTATAATGTCTTTGTGGCGACATCTGTTGAAATCAGTTCAAGCTGAATTCATTCCGAGAACTGTTTTTTGTTTTTTTCCACAATGCTGCCAAGAATACAGCCCTTTCCTTTTTGGCATAATAGCAAGGTCATCAACTTGGTCATTCATAAGTTCAGAAGGTTTAGGCCACCTTGTAGCTGTAGTAGATCATCACTGTCATGTTTTTTAATAATTATAATTATTTTATTTTCTAAAAATGAGCACCGAAAAAACTGTTGCTAACCTTGTAACCATTCTGGCTGTTATTGGAGGGTCTAAGAGTAGGATACTCAATTGCTGTAAAAGCTTGTTTAAGAATTAAACCAGCAGATCTTGGCAAACTAGACGTTGAGGATTCAGCAAAGCTGATGGCTATTATTGCAGCATCGTTTGCCACGAAAGATTTTCTAGTCAAGCAAGAAAAAATCCAGACAGTATAAATATGTAAATAAAAAATACATGTTTAACAAATGCTTCAACTCGTAATGATGAATCGCTGCCGCTGTGGTGAAATCGCTTGCATATTAGCGGCAGTAATTACGCATTTAGTAAACTACGGATGATGGCGAGAGAAAAAGACATAACCTAAGCTGTGAGCAACTAGCTGCAGCACAAGATCGCTATAAAAGCAAGAATTGAGCATTAATTTTATTATAACTCCACTGAAAAAACAGGGCCATGCAGCTTACACATTTAAAGATGTTGATACAAGCATAAAACAATATTCTAGTAACAGGCAAACCAATTCGAGACATTTGCCCCCACCAAAATTTAGCGACATTTATCACCATCAAAAAACAAAGATCAAGAAATCCGTTTATTGCCGTTGGTATGAACTTCAGTGTATTTTGGGGTTGCGCAAAATATGCTTAATAGAAAAATGAACTAAAATCTATTATTCCGCCCAAAGGATATTGGAAGGGCATCACAGCAATTAAAAAGGGCTAAGCCAAGCAGCTGGAGTCAGTGAACACACACCAAAAGAATGGTTATCAAAACAAAGTCGAAGGGTGTAGAGTGGAATCGTATGGCAATATTATTTACCAGCGCCTAGACGAATACAGACAGACCACACTTTTGTAACGCAATACCGAACGACACCCATACAACTGGATCTTCTATATTTAACCCCAGATAACGATTAGACAAAAAGATTTAAGACGCACTCACAGTCATTGACATGGCTTCAAGATACCAAGATGCGGAACCATTAACACAAAAGATGCTTCTGCTGTTGCTGTTTGCCATACAACAACTATACCAACAGCCCGCTAACTTACCCACCCTCGCAGATTCAAGTTGAGATGGAAAAGAATTTTAAAGGGCAACGTGAATCAAATGATGTAAAAACATAGAGTTCTCCATTAAAAGAGGCATCCAATGAGTTCATAATCACAGCTTTAGTTTGAAAACTTTAACAAACAGTTACAGAAAGAGCTTTTTTTTCCTAACCATATCACAAGAGTCTTATTGACATTTCTCGCAAGCACAGAATGGGTTAGAAGATTGCCCTTCAGTTTTTGGGCGCGCAAATAATAATGAATAATTTAAAAGGGTTAAAACCAGTACAAGCAATCAAAAGAAAAAGACAATAAATGTTGCTGAAACTCCCAGTACAACCCATCAAACTATATCACCGTTGTTTTAAAAGTAAGGTACCTTTATTTTACCGGGGAAGCAGAAGGACACTCGAATTAGGGCAACAGATCCAGTTTGGAGTGTTGATCCATATGAAAAAAAAGAAATGTAAACTATGACTCCGCCCTGTATTAGTTGACGAGAAACTGACACCACAAAAAAACCACTCCTCTAAGAATCTTTGCGAAGGAAGAACTGCAATAATCCCACAATCCCACCAGACACTGTTCCGCTTTAATAATTTACGTAAATATATTTGAGTTTTTAAAATGGAAGCTCAAAGGAAGTGCAGAACGAAACAAGAATGGAAAGGCAGAACCTGAAAATGATACGGAGATCATTCATGCGTGTAATGCTAATTAAGGAACATTTTCGGGGATTAATCCAATGCTATCGAAATCATTCCAGATCACCTACAAATTAAACCCGCCAAATTGGAAAAAGAATATCTTGAGAATAATAAAAAAAATTCGAACGCGTCAAGCAAACATGGAGAAAAGGTTTTAAAAGAAATGGATGAAGCTATGAATGATCTTAGAATAAAAGTTGATGAAAAATATAAACCCCCCCTGTTTTATGCCGGCCTCCAGTGCCCATTTGCATATGAAAACTCTGGATTAACAAACATTCACGGTTTGTGTTTGTTCTACTAACGACTTCTTTGTTTCAACAACCGGTTGTGTTGATCTCATGTAGAGTAATTCGCAGTTTTACGTTGTCATGATGCAAAATCTATTGCAAACAATGCTTCTTTGTATTGTCATGTGATATGTATGACTGCACAACGCTGCGAGTATCCCTTTGCTTTCTTAATTGATTTTCTCCTGCTCGCACTACTGAAGCATTTTTGACCTTAAAAAACCCCACATACTCCATGGACACCTTTCCAGATAATTCATCCTCATCTTTCCTAAAACCTTCTTGTTAGTAATGAATGTAAAGGCGAATCCTTAGGGTAACGGATGTGTGTACCATCCACTCGCTCCTTCTAGCTACTTCTAATTCCATGTCTTTATAGATGTCTTCAGAGGGATATCTATAACCAAACTGTCCTGTATCTGTGTCAATTACTCTGAACTCAGGATACAGAGGCTTAAAGTAGTCATAAAGAAATTCTAACATCACAGAGCTTTGATAATTCTAAACAGTAAAACCCAATAAAACGGGCCTTTCAAGTTTGACTTTTCTTTTTTTTCATCATTATGTTAGCCAAAAAGGTTTTCATAAATCTTCTGAATCCTGACAATAAGTTTAGAAGTCACTTAAATTGCTTCGTTCTCCTCTGTGACTAATCTGACATACTTTGCGCTTGGGCGGATTCTCCCATATCCTTCCCAAAACAGCTGTTTTTTCACAACTTGAAAAAGTCATTTTCTGAAGCATCTGTGGATTTTTCTGAGATCATTTCTTCATGATGTATGGTTTCATGAACTGTTCTTGATTCAAATCAATTATACGATAACTGCTGTCACCTTCAACCCATGTCTAAATAAATTGTAGAAACATGTAATGACAACATAATTTTTTTGCCTCAAGATTAGCACAAGATTAGGCGGCTCTCTCTCATTCTTTAGACTTTCTGCTGCTACTGATAGTCATTATGCAGGACAATGGTTCAGAGGATATTCTAAATCAACTTCTAAATGAAACCACGCTGTTGAAACAGGCGTTAAACTCTCAACCACTTTTATGCCTCTTGAATATTTTTCGATCACACGCCTGTGTACATTTTAAAGTTGCGGAATGAATGATTGCGCCAGTGCCATCCATACAATTGTTTGCATCTAAATACATGAGAAAGGTTAGAACCTTTTACTTGGAACATAGTCTTCCAAGTATGTTGTTTGCTTTACAGTATTGATGCGACCGCACAAACTAATTCCTCCACCAATCCCGTTTTCAATCATCTGTAATCAAGGTAGGTCAGACAATAAATCAATCTGTAAGTCTTGAAGACTTAAGAAAGCGTCCCAACTCAACCCGGGCGCAGAATGTAATGCCGGATCCCCAGCTATAATGTTTCATGCAGTCTTTCTATAGTTTTCAAAGACGTCCGCCAACAAACATACAGCAGCATCAAGGTATAGTATTTATTTCGCTTTTTTTTATGTTAGGCGTAAGGTCCAGCAGGAGGAGTATTACACTCTAACTTCTCCACGCCATCTGACATGTTTTGGTAATCCAGAATCGCTGATGTCCTTTCCTCTAGACTAAAAAGATTGCGCCCTAGGAGAAGTATCTTTCATCAAACCTTTCCCAACTGGATCATGTACACATAAGGTAAACCCCTTTCTACGAGAAGTTGGGTCAAAATGTCTTCCGTATTTGGGCAGGACTTTAAGGACATTAGCCAGTGACTCTAATGAACCCATCATTGTTCATAGAGTCATAAAAAGACATGTTTATTTAGATTAAAGCACATGTACTTTTCCTGATGGACTGTGCAATGCATGACACCACTGAAGGCAATCGACCCACTGCTTTCAATATAAGAAGAAGTCGTAACCACGCAAGTATGAAAGAATACAGGCAGCTTCCATGCCTTTGTTCAAACTTTATGTTGAAGATTGCATTTACTGTGGTCGCTCTCCTCTAACTTCCGCTAATGTGAATCATGGTCTCTTACTGATGGATTCTCTGCGTCTAATGAGAGACCTAAACCACGAAATACAACATGAGTGGCTGCTCAATACTGTTCTTGGTCTTCATGCGTCATCATGGATTACAGATAATTTAGATTATTAAACAGTCATACCCACTTGCTTGCATGCATTCTAAAATGTTTCTGCAGCATTAGGTCCTCTATACAATTTTGGTTCTGAATGACCCATCCCGACCTACAACGATGAAAGCAAAATGAACAAATTTGATGAATTACTCATTAAGACTGTTTTTTATTCGAATTTTAGTGGCGCTTGGCCCTCAAAAGGAACAATGAGTGATTCGAAATGTCTGCGTAAACAACATAAGGCGATTTTTTCATCCGCTTCCCCAGTTCTTAAAACTAACTTTAGATCCAGGTGGGCGTAATTATTCTGTATTACAGTCAACTGGACCAATACAGTGTTTCTTATGTTCGCACGCACTTACAGATGGCAATTCTTGTTAAACATTTTCTACATAATTCTTGGGTTTGTGCCCATCCTTTTGAAGTATCAGCATAGTTTACTCATTGTTCGTATAATGTTAAATGCGCGTAGCCCCCGCAGGGAAAACATCAGTAATAATTCAACATGATTTTTGTCCTTTCTCCCCGATAGTTGGAAAAACTGTTCTTTGGAAACCACTTTTATTGCAGGAATTTGTTTCCCTCATCCCATGTTGTGTATACATTAACAGTTATTGGTTGTTTTGTTCTTCAAACCGATCAATGAATCCCACGCTAACAGGAAAAGGACACCCACTAAAGTTAAGATCATTGATGTAAGGACGATAGTTAGATACTCTCTCTGCGTTTTTTTTTTTTTTTTGCGGATAGAATGCAGCATGCGAGAAACACACCCAAAACAGAAACATTTGTTGTCGCAATTCTAATGGTTAGAACTGCTCTTTTCCGCTACCACCTCTCGAGCAGTGGAATGTAAGGACTTGCCAACAATCGTGCATACTTTTGCCTTTTTAATCTAATCTCTAAAAACTCGCCCTCTGACCAACCAGAGCCTCTCATTTTGGCTTTTCAGCCGCAGGGTGGACGTCAAACTGCGCAAGCAGTTCGTCTGCCCAACCGGGTTGTTAAGTCATTATGAAAAAGAATAGTCTGTTGTTTAGTTGAGAAACCCAACTTCAGATTTTCTTCATTTATTGTTACATAGTCGAATTAAAACAGCTAACATTACTTTAACTGGCGGGTCTATTGTTAGTTTACTTGGAACTTGAGAAATAGCATGTACAACCTTGCCCGCAGGCGTTTGCTGATCAATGACTCTTCAAAATCAATATCATTCAGTGCTCTTGATAAACGCTCTCACCTCCAAGCATTCCTTCAAAAAATTCGTCCTTGCCCGTCATATATCTTAGTCCATGTTGTTTCTTTTCTAACTCAAAATATTTATTTAAATAAAAAAAAAAATAATTAAAACAGAATCAATATCAACGGTCTTTTTGTGCTTGGACGACTTAAACTAAAGTATAAACACCCTTTGGCGATGTAAAACTGTGAGCTGTTTAGAACAGAGTTTAATTCTCGTTTAACTTTTTTAAGGCATTCCTTTTTTTATCTGGCTCGGGCGTCTGGCTGTTGAATAAAAGTTGTCCATCGCCTTTCTTTGAAGATCAAACTTTGTCTTATGGTAGTCATCAAAATCGCCTGTAAACGATTAAAATTCTTCATCCGTGATGTTTGAGTCAACAAGCGCTTCATTTATGTCAGTTTTCAACGAACTAAGTTTAAGCCCCGTTATTAGTTAACCATAGCTGTGTGCTTTTGAGTTTATTTTTTAATTTTTTTCCAAGCAGCGCTTACCAGCGATGAACACACACCGAGAAGCTAAAACAAACTGCCTAGAGTAAAGCTGCGGTGGCCTGTCCCTTGCTAAGAGACCAACACTTGTTCCTGCAGATAGAGCACTTATAGTCGATGCCCCATATTAACATAAGTAACAGCATAAAAGGCAGCATAAGACCTTCGTTTGTTTTGCGGTAATTTGAAAGGTCTTGCCTCTAGTTTTTGTTTGCATTTGCGTAATGTTGGTTAATCTGAATGTTTTTATTTAGGGGTTTCTACTATCTCTTCTTTTGGCGGCGGCTGTAGCTCATTTGATTAACCTGAACAACATGCTTTATTAAAAAAAAGAAATAATATAAGTATTGTATATTCTTTTAAATTCTGGTTATTTTCAATAATCAGCTGCGCAGACATATATTAAAAAACAATGTAACATTGAGCGTTTATCGGCTCTTCTTCTTTATTTGCAATGTGAATGTTTATTTACTTCTCTCCACAGTTCTCCCCTTCCATGCAACTGATTATCCCTCTGTTGACCTTAGTCAATCCAATAACCCGTATTTAGTGTAAATAAAATCATCAAGCCTAAACATTGTGGAAGAGGTAAATCTTAAGAACACACGGTCTGCTGTTAGACGTCTACCCCACCCGACCCCAAACAATTTTCTATTTCGTCAAATGATATACGGTCTAAGCCCGCTAAGCGTAGATTTGGTTAGGACTAACCATCAATTGTACTTGCACTTTTTTTTTCCTATTTAGATTAACAAACCTTTCACATTGCTCATTTGAACGGTTCTTCATCTTCACACACAATAAATACCTTTAAGAGCGATCTTGCTGCGACCTAAAACTAAAATTCCATATAGTGTCTGCCCAGCTTTCTGGGATATTTGTAGATTAATCACTCTTTCGTAATATATGCTAATTTGAAACTGAATATTGATGCTCAATCACCTTGCTAAATTAGGTTTCAATCAACCAATCTCCTAACGAGATGTCAGAAATGCTGTACCTTTGCTTCGGTGTCTGATGATTTGATAACGCGGTTGTATTCATTAAAAGTTAGTTCAATAAGACAATCTGTCTTTTAATGCTCCTTGAAAGTACGGTGCATGCGCTTTTAACAACTCAAACTAAGGATTGAAAAGCGATTCCATACGCCAAAATTTACAGCTGCATACTTTTTAACCGTCTTTAAGTATCTGGCGCTATTCTATGTTTTAGGTGCTTCTCATTTCGATTCCTGAAACGCAAGATCACCCTTTCATTCCGGTTGCCATAGATCAGAAAAGTTTAAAATATGTCCTGCTTTGTGTAAAGAACATATTTCTTGCCCCTCAAGTTTTATAGAAATTTTCTTAACAATTGCCCGCCCCAAATTCTGGACAACTGTCCTGTTTGTGTCTGTTGTTGAATCGAGTACTATTTGAAAGTAAGACGCCGCAGAGCCTGGCACAATCACTTCATCTGCTCCCTAGGTCCGGAAAATTTGTACCGAGTAAAATTATGATCTGCATCAAAAGTAGATGGATTATTTGGGAAACAGTAATATCCGTTTATTTCCCTTCACGCCAAAGGGTTCTTTACAGTCTTTCAATGCGGGTCAAGAATCGAGCCCATATGCATGTAACATTTTTTTTATAAAACAAAAATAAAAAAATTTAATTAATAAAGAAACCGGCAGGCAATGAAGAGAAGATTATGATGTGATGATTCACTGGAGACGACATGCGTGAAAATGACTCCTTTGATACTACATCGCTCGGGCTTCTCTTGCGGCGTGAATTAGACAGAAAGTAAGGTCAGATCATTATACAAAGTATAGGCCAAAACCTCCCGAATTTATAGACCCTAATGATTAGAAGTAAAAGATGACCATTTGTTTTGTTGAGGAGCGACCAAGGGACAACTTGTTCAGCTTACAACTAAAAAGACCCATCAAAGTTTTTAGCCGGGGTTCAATTAGAAATAGACTCCCTGCGCCGTACAAAATCGCCTTGGCCTTGATAGGCCAAAATTAAGGCGGAGGCAGTGTCTAAACTCAAAACACACTGCAATACTCCCGCAGATACCAAATTCTAAACAATGAACTTAAAGAATTAAATCAATCAGCAGGTGAATTTAAAATGTAATAGAAGCAGAATCCAGTTTTTTCAGAAGAAACAGCGTTAAAGACTATACACGCCTCGCCGCTACCCCATGCAAACTAACGGCCCTTGAATCATGCTTTATGAACCATCAAAGGCGATTTAACAACACTTTAGCAAAACTAGTAACTAGATGAGCATATAAAAAGAGAAAAAGAAAACTCCTGAGACTGACGACCGCATCGAGCATGAATTAAAGAAAGAATAAGACAAAGACTAAAAAATCTTGAGCAAGAAAGATCACAAGACTAGAACGCTAACACTAACCGGGACCAATTACGAACTCAAGTGAATAGAAATAAGAGAAACTATCGAAAAAATTTAGTATGAAGACCCACACTACAGAACGATTACCTACACTGTTAAGACAAGGAGTTCACATTAGCAAGCTTATAACCCTTAGATTTTGCAACTAAGTACACTGGTGTTGCTATTACAGGCGGCGGTGGTCAAAGTTTCATTACCTCCCCGCCATCGCCTCCCACCTGATAAATCATGGTAAAAAAACAGCTTGATCACTTCGCTTTTATTAAAAAAATTACCGTAAAGCTATAGACTCTTTACCGGGTATATTAGGAGTATTGTAAGCTGGCTTTTTTCTACCGCAAGCCCAAAAAAACAAGGTTATACAAAGTTGGCTTATGGCCGAGCACTTATGGCGTTAGTCTCTTAATAGTTTGGTTACTATTTAGTAAGATAAAGACAAAAGAAATCCTAGCCTGTTTAATCCAAGAACAAGCGCAGTCTTTTCATATTCATGGTCATCGCGAACAAGTCCCGCGAGCTTGCTGGTCTGTCCAATGGCCTTTGGCTTTGGGCCGCGTGGATTGGATGACTTATTCTTGGGCGGGACCATCTGTATTTTTACTGCTGCAATATATGGCTCAGAATTTATGTGTATTGTCCAACCTTCTGTTCATTTTCCTCAACGAGAATTTTCAATGTTGTAGTTAATTATTTTTCCCTATCTGGAGCCTGAGGTCAGAAGGCAGCATGTTATAAACAAGTTGCCAACAGCAAAGTCTACTTCGATCTTGCTATTTAAACAATTTGGTACCTTTTAATACTTGAAGGCAAATCAATCTGTAGAATTAATGGCCGTCCTCTAAATTTGCTAAGTATTGTTTTTGAGCGTCAAAGCCAGTAAAGGACTATATGTTCATCTTGTCTGGCTTGTGAACCTAGTCAAACACCAAACGTAAAGTGCAACAGAGTCTTTTATTTCGTTCTATTCCTGCTAGAATAGGCCCGTAGAATGTCTAAGATAAATGTTGTCCATGCTGTTTTTTATGCTCTGCTCCCAATGGACCCGAGGTGAACAAGCTGTGCCTAAGAGAAAATGATAGGAGGATTCCAGTCATAAGTTATATTTTTCCTGTGCACGCCCCAATAATAAGGGGTGCCTATGCCATGATTAAGATCGACTTTTTGTCTAAATCTGTCTTGATGTTAATATTGAATTCGTTACAGATTCTTTCAAAAGCCTTCATGTCTAGGTGGTTGCTGGATGATTAAACGTTTGTCATTGGTATTGGCGCCGCAGTTCAGTCAAAATACGTCTGAATGTGTAATAAAATGAAATCAGTACACTGACCTAACCAAGATTAGATGATTTAAGTGATCAGCATACGACACTCCACACTCCAGTTGATGCACAAAACACCGCAAAGTTTAACTGGTTCAGATAAAAACTGCATCGGATGACTGACCCAAACTTTTGGGATGTATCTTTTTTAACAGGGGGTTAAATATCGCCTTAAGAGTAACGTAACTTTGTGAGGAAATGTCATCTGTCACAGAAAGTGCGAGGTTCTGTTTTATATTTTTAAGATGTAGTGCGCCCAACAAAATTTTGCTTCAGTATATTTGAATGCACTCATTTTAATTTGTTTTAAAAATGTTTGTAAACAATAACAACTCAAGACCCGCCCTTCGTTTTTAGAACAATGCTATTAATCACGAAGGCGGAACCAGAACGGTTCGCGCTCCAGGAAATATTCTACAAAGTCTATGGTTTATATAAGCAAAGCCAAGGAAATAATAGGATTACAAAAGTTAAAAATAGAGAACATTAGTTAGCCATTTAACCATACCTGATGGTTTTACGTTTGTGCTCTAAAAGAAAAATGAGTAACTTCGACATGCTCTCAAACTTAACAATGCAATCTGAAAACAATGTGACCGTCAAACCTGAAACGACGAAGTAGGGTACTATTTTGAATAAGACTAGCTAAAAGTTAGGCTTTACAACTGCCAATCGGCGTTCATAGTTAGAGTTACGTCAAACAAAACTACTTATGAAGGAGAAAAAATCCGCTCGATCTTGCATTACATTCATTACTCTAGTTCATGAGACTGAGAACTGATGAAAATTTCTTATATGATTGTAAGGCCCTCAACTGTTTTAAGAGACTATTCCGTCAGGAAAGCTTGCATAATGGCATGATGAAATTATCAATTCCCTAATTTACAGTTTAAAAAGATTAGTTTGTGGAAGGGTCATCATTTAATTTAAAAATCTCAACAAAACGGAAAGTTGTGATAATGTATAACCTACATCATTGTTTGGAATATAAATATAAACTGTAATAAAAAATGTCGCGTGCCAAAGAATCAGGAGTTACATTAGCGCCTGTAAGGTGTATAACCTTAGAATAAAAGACTTGCAGATGTTGCCGACTTTGAACAAAATGTAGATAGGCGCTTTGTATGGTTTTGAGTACACTAAAGATGGTATTATAAACGCACAGAGTTGGCGACAGAAAAAGTTTCCTAAACAGAAAACTGCAAAGCTAGACAAATAATGTTGGCCATATGATATAAAATATTCGAAACCTGACCTCAAATGCACTTAAACCATATTTTACAGGGACCTAACATTGAATTCATAACCCATTTACAATATGTTAGCCGTCCGAAAAAGTTTCAGAAAAGCATTCAACTCGGGCCCTTTACATGTAAGTCATATGCCGGACGACAATAGTCGGAAAAAATTGAAATAACGCCCGTTATGGAAAACAGTACATCCTCCACAAAAAAGAAAACAGTTGTAAAAAAACTTCTACAAAATTACAGTTCTTTCCAAGCAAAAATTAGGAGACACGTTCACAATAATAATGAAATTTTCCTGTCTTTAAAGATTAGAGGATGGTTTGGCGTTAGTATGACCTTATAAAAGGAATTAATATTAGCTGGCAAAAACTTAGACGTAAACGCCTTAACTTACCATCGACGTTCATCACAATGGCGTGATATTAAGATCAGTAACAACAAGCAACAAAATCAATGTGACTTAAATAGAAACAACTTACAGAACTAATTGGATTAATCTTACCCATTTAGGCTCAAAGGTTTTATTATACTGAACACGTTTGACGGAGAGTATGATAAAAATAATAACTGATTAGTAAATTCTGTTATAAAACTATGGAGCAGTTAAACTTTATGATAAAATCCCCTCATTGTTCAATGATTTGTGCAACTTGTTGTGAAAAACAATAATTTGTCCTAAACTTATGACAAATCCGTTATCCTATAAGTTTTGATCATAGTGTGCATTTCTGTCAACACTAAAAACAAAGCATATCATAATAAATTTATATGGCAGACAATGACGTATATTAGTTAATCCTAGCACTAAACTGAGTGATGTGTATAGAAGCATTTTATAAAGTGTTTAAGAACGCAACACTCTAAATATAATGACTGTGCCAAAAAAATATAGTTATAAAGAGAAACACTTTGTCAAAGCTGCTTCAGCGAAGACACGATGGGTAAGTGGTGGATTTTATGCCAGAAATATACTCGTTTTAAAAAGACTTAGAGAACATTTTAAAGACCCCGTGGTAGTGTTATTTACATGAAAGACAGAACACAGTTTGAAGAATTTTCGCAAAATGATTTATTGAAAAAATGACCAGGAAAAACACAGGATTAGCAAAAACTAAAATCTGAAAAGTTTAGTAAATAGTATTAAAAACGATACCCTACACCGTAATGTTTGTTTGTAGATAAACTTATTTTTTGGTTATTGAACTTACTTGTCAAAACAGGAAAAGGCGCTTTTAGGCCACTTTCGCCCAAAAAACTTGTGAGACAAGTATTAGAATGTAAAATGCTTTCTCTGCTTCCCTCTGAAGACTTTTTTCGCAATTTCAGCTTCCCCTAGTCTTTTTTTCTTCAACTTCAATTTCCCTCTGTATCTATGTTCTTCAGCTTCAGCTTCCTCTGTAATCTATTTCTTCAGCTTCCCTCTGGAGTCTATTTTCTTCCCGCCCTCGTAGCCTGTCTGCCCTATCTGTGCATTGTTGCACATAGTTAGTAAGTTTTTCTCCATCAAAACCCAAGCGTTCCGCTTGTTGAACATATTTATCAAAATCATCCATAATGAACCGTCAACACAAAACAATTTCTAAGTATGAATAAAAATAAGGCGATATATGATGATGCTATATGTTTCACAAAATGTAATTATAATATATACAAATAAAGAATTCAATTTCCGGTGTAAACAGAAAACAGCTTACTAAAACAGGGTAGATATTAAATCCAAGGAATGTATTTTTTCCAAAAGTAATTTGCAAACTGCTATCAATTTGGAATTTAAAAAAAAAATGAAGTTCAATGCAAATCTGTTTTTCCTAAGAAAGGAAAAAACACAATATAAGTTTTCTGAAAATAAATTCTTTATAAAGTTTTAGTTCTTAAATGTTCTTGTTGTCAGTCTTTCTTTCTTACTTAATTTCAAATGAATTTACAAAACAAATGTACCGCCTTATACAAAAAATGAATATAAATTTACAAAACAAATGGAAGCACAAACAATTAAAAAGAGGGGAAGAAACACAAACTAGCGGAAATCCTACCTAAAAGATGAAAATGTAGAAAGAAAACTAGATAGGAGCTTATTGAGGAGAAGGTTTAAGAGGTTTTGAAAAAGGGGGTGAAAAGGAAATGTAAGGAACACAGGAAATCAGGATAGTAAGATGAAATCAAGAAAAGCAAAAGAAGCCCTCAGACAGCACCCTAGTGGTCACTGTCTCCCGTGAAACTGGAGACGGGAAAAACAAATCACTCACAATATACACAACACTACAGCAATAATGCAAAATGATAAACAATCAATTAATAAATGCACATTCACCCAAACTCAAAGAAAATCTCGCACCACACACAGAAAAAAAAAAATAATCAAAAGATAAAGATGTTTATTTGGGCTGAGCGGTAATCAACTCCACCACCTACACTATTTGCGTGACGGAGGTGAAGCTGATCCCACACTCTGAGGGGCAAGGGGAAAAATCAAAAGAAACAATAGGAAAGGGAAAGAAAATAGATATTTACGAGAAGGGAAGGACTCCCGACTCCCCAACGCCATGCCCCCATGCTAAACGCAGGAAGAGGTTGGGCTATCAGTCCTGGGGAAAGGGGGACAAAAAAATCTAATACTCTAGGGGAAGGACAGCGACTCCTCAACGCCCTGCCCCCTTGCTGCCAGGTACGAGCAAGAGGAGGTTGAGGCTATCGTCCTGAGGGGGAAAGGGTCAAAAGGAAATCCTACCAAAAAAAAACCTTAACGGAGTAGAGCAACCAAAAGAAATCTCAACCACCTTAAACACACATAGAAATAGAACAAAAAAAATTGCAAATATTATACACAATAAATAATAAACTTTCTTCTTTTTTTTCCTTCCCTCAAACCCTTGAGGGTACAAATAGAAATCTTTCCTTTTTTTTCTTCCTCAAACCCTTGAGGGTACAAATAGAAATCTTTTTTTTTTTTAAAGCCCCAAGGGCACAAATAGAAATCCTTCCTCTGAAGGTACAAATAGAAATCTTTTTTTTTTCTAGGGGAAACAAAACAACGGCAGCTACGTCGGTGAGACTGGAGTCGGGGTCACCACTGTCACACTGTCACTTTTGCACACGCGCATTCATGACAGCATTTACTCCATACGCACACGCAATCTTTCCAATCAACCAAAAGGCGCACTACCGAATGTTTTTTTCTTCTCCCCCTCTCCTTCGGGAAAACACTTACTAAATCACATCAAACAATTTATAAACAGATTTTATACATGTAGCTCTCTTTCCACTGAGAGGCAAACTAACTCACTCAAGACTTCATAAAGTCACGGCCTTCACACAACATTGGCCCACAAAATCCAGACCAGGAAAATAAATGATTCTCTCACTCCTTGATGCTATGCCTGCATCCGAATTACGACTCGCCTCATCCTTTCAGGATTCCCTGTCTCTCTCAGACATCATCTCGCCCCCTCGATTTCTCCCGTCCTGGAGATATGACTTCCGACTCCTCTCCCTCGACTCTTCTTGTCACTGGAGAGATGAGTTCCAACTCCTCTCCCTCGTCTTCTCCTGTCCCTGGAGAGATGACGAGTTCCCGACTCCTCTCCTGGAGTCCTTAATTCCTGGGGCTGCCTACCGGTGTGTTCCCCACACCATGGCCATCTTCAACCACCTCACGGGTGAAAGGTGAAGGGTGAAGGGCGAAGGGTAAAAGGTGAAGGACTGGTAATGACTGGTCAGCAGCAAGGACCAACGTCCTGACAGGTTCGAGTCTCTAGGGCCATCTGCTGGGCTAAAACTGATTCTTTCCTCCCTCCTCCTAGTGAGTGCATACTCAGTGTTCAAAACACATGACCAGCACCTTACCAGCCCTTGTTAAACTATCTCTCAGTGGTCACTTTCACCCAATGACCACGTTTGTTTCTTTACCGAGTCATACTCACAATTATTTGGGGACGCCCGCTACACTAGTCAAGCCACATGAATATCCTTCCTTTTCAGTATGGCATGGGGAAATGATTCATATCACTAACTACATGTGATGGAGCGTCACATGCCTTGATGTGAGGCTACGTCACATGACACTCTATCACTACTGTTGGTGGTGGTGGTGGTGCTACTACTACTAATACTGCTGCTGCTACTACTGCTATTACTACTACTACTTCTACTACTACTACTGCTGCTGCTACTGCCTTGCTGGTGATGCTGCTGAGGTTACCTCTATCACTACAGCTGGTGATGGTGGTGGTGCTACTATTACTAATACTGCTGCTGCTACTACTGCTACTACTACTACTGCTACTACTACTACTGCTAATGCTGCTGCTGATGATTTCACTACTACTGCCGCTACTACTACTACTACTACTACTACTACTACTACTACTGCTACTGCTACTACTACTACTGCTACTGCTGCTACTACTACTACTACTGCTGCTGCTGCTACTACTACTACTACTATACTGCTACTGCTACTACTACTACTGCTACTGCTGCTGCTGCTGCTGCTACTACTACTACTACTACTACTACTCCTCCTCCTACTACTGCTGCTGCTGCTGCTGCTGCTACTACTACTACTACTACTACTACTATACTACTACTACTACTACTACTACTAGCTGCTGCTGCTGCTGCTGCTGCTGCTGCTGCTACTACTGCTACTACTACTACTACTACTACTACTACTACTACTACTGCTACTGCTACTACTGCTACTACTGCTAATGCTGCTGCTGCTGATTTCACTACTACTGCCGCTACTACTTCTACATATATTCCTACTAAGCTGTTGCTGCTACTACTGCTACTGTTACTACTACTGCTGTTGCTATTACCACCATTGCTACTACTACTACTACTATTAATATTACTACAGCTGCTGCTGCTGCTACTACTACTACTACTACTACTACAGCCGCTGCTGCTGCTGCCACTACTATACTATACTATACTATACTATACTATACTATACTTTACTATACTATACTATACTATACTATACTACGCTACGCTACATTACACTACATTACACTACACTATACTATACTATACTATACTATACTATACTATACTATACTATACTATACTATACTATACTATACTATACTATACTATACTGCGGCAACGAGTATTACTGTTACTGCTGCCACTACTATTAGTTTCCTCCATCATCACTGTACTTTCATTATCACTACTTACTTGCAACGCCACCCCTCTACTACTACTACTACTGCGACTAATATTACTACCATTACCTCTACTACTACTACTGCTACTAATATTACTACCATTACCACTGCTACTGCTGCTGCTGCCAGTGCTACCGCTGTTGGTACTACTGTTACCTCTGCCACAAGTACCACTAATACTTCCAGTACATCTGCCACTGCTAGAATTACTTATCCCTTACATCATCACCTGTATTCTTCCATTAAGTTACTAAACAGGAATACTGCTATCACTGCTACCGCATATGCCGCCGCTACCGTTGCTGCTGCTGCTACAACTAATATTTCTTCCGTTGCTGCAGCTGCTGCTGTTGCTACAACTAAAATTTCTTCAGTTGCTGCTGCTGCTGCTGCTGCTAGTATTGCTGGTTGTGTTGTCATCATGATGACACAGTAGTTATAGTCATAGGCAAGGGATGGTCTGTTCACACACATGATGCTCTCTCTTGTGTTGCAGCGCCGACGGTAAAATACGAGGTGTCCTACAAGTCCAACTGCGTCATTTACTCCAGCGGCGACATCAACTGGATCCCGCCGGCCATCTACAAGTCCTCCTGCTCCATCGACGTGGAATACTTCCCCTTTGACGAACAGGTCTGCGACATGAAGTTCGGTCGTGGACATTCCGGGGCAGCGCCCTCAACTACGCCTTCCAGTCGGACATGGACAAGCTGGACCTGACGGACTACCTGAAGAGCGGCACCTGGGACATCATCGACTGCCCGGGCAGGATCGTCAACACCACGGACGAGTTCGGCGAGTCCAAGCAGATCATCGTGTTCCGCTTCAAGCTGCGCCGGAAGACGCTGTTCTACACGGTGAACCTGATCATCCCCTGTGTGCTGATCTCCTTCACCAGTGTGTGTGTGTTCGCCTTGCCGGCCGACGCCGGGGAGAAGATCACGCTGTGTATTTCCGTGCTGCTGGCCCTGGTGGTGTTCCTGCTGCTGGTGTCCAAGATCCTGCCCCCCTCCCTCACCATCCCGCTCATCGCCAAGTACCTGCTCTTCACCTTCATCATGAACATCGTGGCCATCCTGTCCACCGTCATCATCATCAACCGCAACTACCGCACGCCCCGCACGCACCGCATGCCGTACTGGGTGCGCGTGGTGTTCCTCAACCACCTACCCCGCTACCTCTTCATGAAGCGGCCGGGCCACGAGGACCGCTGGCAGCCCAAGCCCTTCACGCCGCCCCCGTCCTACCACACCACCCCGGAGCCCCGGCGGGTGCACCTCAACCTGCGCTCCTCCAACGACCTCCTGGAGCTGACGGAGATCCACCACCCGCACTGCAAGCTCAACACCTCCGCCTCCTCCACGCCCACCAGCAGCCGCCACAAAGCCAACTACCGGGACCCCGCGGAGGGCCCCTCCCAGCTGCCCGGACCCCGGGAGATGTCGTCGCGGGGCCACGCGCACACCATGGCGTACCAGCGGACGTTCGGCAAGTCCCGCAGCGGCGACAGCGACAGTCGGGACTCGGACTTCCGGATGACGCAGGAGATGTACCGGGCCACGGAGGCCGTGCAGTTCATCTACCACCACCTCAAGTCTGAAGAGGAGTACTCCGCGGTAAGTCCACAGCCCGCCTCTCCACACTGTGATGGTGACGGTGTCGTGGCCACCTTGGCAGGCCCCCTCTCCTGCCCACGTCTTCACGATGGAAGACCAGTCTTAGTCACATTCATTTGTCCCAGTCAGTTTATCCTGCTAGACAAACACTCAGTCTGGAAGTACCGTCAAGAACGTCTGTACCAGCTACATTCCAGACATTACCGTAAGAATGAAGAATGTACGTAGTGTTTGGCATTATAGACTAAACCGAAAGCATTGTGTATCACAAGGGTACAAATAAAAAACAAGATGCAAAGCATATAAACGTACTCCCAGGTTACCCTGAAAACGCGTGAGAAATTCCATAAAGAGGAAAAACCGTTTGGGGCCAATATAGCCATTAGTAACGGCTATTCTAGTAAACATGGGCCATCATCTGTGACCCATAATGAACATACCTACAAATTTTCAGAAAGATCGGCCAAGTACTTGCTGAGATTTTCCATAAAGAAGAAAACCCGTTATGGTAAAAATAAAACATCGGGCATCATCCGTGACCCATAATGAACATACCTACAACTTTTCAGAAAGATCGGCCAAGTACTTTCTGAGATATTCCATAAAGAAGAAAAACCGTTATGGTAAAATAAAACATCGGGCATCATCCGGGACCCATAGTGAACATACCTACAAATTCTCAGAAAGATCGGCCCAGTAGTTTTGTCTGGAGCGAGTGGAACACATTTTGACCACGGACGGACAGACAGACAGACAGAGAGACAGACAGACAGCATTTCTTCGTTCCCATTGTAAAGTACTCCCTGTTCTATAAGAACTGGGAGTACAAAAACCCTGTTATTTGGTATTTCAGACGATTAATGAAATTCGTTGCACTTTGAGTTTGTGTGTGTGTGTGTGTGTGTGTGTGTGTGTGTGTGTGTGTGTGTGTGTGTGTGTGTGTGTGTGTGTGTGTGTGATCGCATGAATTGATGATGAAAGTGGTGTTTTGTATTACAGAATAACAATGAAGCTGGATTTTTGCTATAATTGTTTGAATCGACAATTTATGGAGCATTTCGCATAAAAATGAAAGGTATTTATTTATTTTTTACTTTTTAAAAAATTTAAATGTTGATTGACATACAAAGTTTCCAACAGTAATACCCAAGAAACAAGAGAAAACCAAAACTAAGCGTTTGCATATTTGATTGCGCTGAGAGAGGCTTCAAATATTAATATGAATCGTATAAAGAGTAGTCAAATGTAACTTCGTGGAATGAATGCCAACCTTATTATGACCAAGCAGTCAATCATCCAATGTTGTGGACCTGTTTTGACCAAGCAGTCAATCATCCAATGTGGTGGACCTGTTATGACCAAGCAGTCAATCATCCAATGTGGTGGACCTGTTATGACCAAGCAGTCAATCATCCAATGTGGTGGACCTGTTATGACCAAACAGTCAATCATCCAATGTGGTGGACCTGTTATGACCAAGCAGTCAACCATCCAATGAGCAGTCAACCATCCAATGTGGTGGACCTGTTATGACCAAGCAGTCAACCATCCAATGTGGTGGACCTGTTATGACCAAGCAGTCAACCATCCAATGTGGTGAACCTGTTACGACCAAGCAGTCAACCATCCAATGTGGTGGACCTGTTATGACCAAGCAGTCAACCATCCAATGTGGTGGACCTGTTATGACCAAGCAGTCAACCATCCAATGTGGTGGACCTGTTTGCTTGGATTGTTGATGGACAGAGATGGCGAGATGACGTTTCTTTGGCTGCCGTGGAGTAGACAAAAATCAACACATAATTGTTCGTTCAATTCGTCATATTCATTTTTTAAAATTTATTTCATCATCAACATCATCATCGTTATCATCATCATCATCATCATCATCATCATCATCATCATCATCATCATCATCATCGTCATCGTGATCATCCTCATCCTCATCCTCATCGTTGTTGTTGCTGTTATAATTAGAATGGATTTTGAAGATTTACTAATTAATTTAATTGATTATTCATTTATTTATTCACCTGTGTATCTATTGGCTTATTTATTTGTTTGTTTGTTAGTTTAGTCATTTATTCTGTTAGTTAGTTAGTTAGTTAGTTGCTTTGGGGGAGGGGAGAGGGGTTATTGCTTTAGTCGTGCAATGTCTGGGGTAAGTTGCATTACTAGCGTTGTTACAGCCCCAGCATTACCACCCATTGGAATCTATTAATGGCAGGCCGCCATAGTGCCACCTCCCACAGGAGTCCCTGCACTACCACTGTGACACTTTGACGGGTTAGTGATTCTCACTGAGCACTAAAGGCACTGTGACACCTTGACGGGTTAGTGATTCTCACTGAGCACTAAAGGCACTGTGACACATTGACGGGTTAGTGATACTCACTGAGCACTAAAGGTATTGTGACACTTTGACGGGTTAGTGATACTCACTGAGCTCTAAAGGCACTGTGACACTTTGACGGGTTAGTGATATTCACTGAGCACTAAAGGTATTGTGACACTTTGACGGGTTAGTGATACTCACTGAGCTCTAAAGGCACTGTGACACTTTGACGGGTTAGTGATACTCACTGAGCTCTAAAGGCACTGTGACACTTTGACGGGTTAGTGATACGTGCTGAGCTATAAAGGCACTGTGACACATTGACGGGTTAGTGATACTCACTGAGCTCTAAAGGCACTGTGACACATTGACGGTTAGTGATACTCACTGAGCTCTAAAGGCACTGTGACACATTGACGGGTTAGTGATACTCACTGAGCTCTAAAGGCACTGTGACACTTTGACGGGTTAGTGATACGTGCTGAGCTCTAAAGGCACTGTGACACTTTGACGGGTTAGTGATACTCACTGAGCTCTAAAGGCACTGTGACACTTTGACGGGTTAGTGATATTCACTGAGCACTTAAGGCATTGTGACACTTTGACGGGCTAGTTATACGTACTGAGCTCTAAAGGCACTGTGACACATTGACGGGTTAGTGATACTCGCTGAGCTCTAGAGAGTTTTACCGACGAGGACAGTTGTTAAGTCGTGAAGCCGGACTGAAGAACCCCTCTCCTAGGGAGTACAGACCACCGCCTCCTCCTGCCAGAAACAACAGGACCCACGACGCCAAAGAGGGCATAGAGACGGACACGGAGTCACAGCAGGAATGAGATGGGTTGGGAACTCCTCTGAGGTCATCGTCAATTCACAGATTTGGATTCGGTCTAATGCAGTTGTTTTTCCAGGCACATTTAGGAAACAACACATACAATTTACAACAGGCCACGTGTTCTAGAAAGTGGTCATGGTTCTCGACGCACAATGTTCACATACGTTTTTTCTGCTTGCAACTGTATACGCATTTTGCATGCTGTGTTTCAAGGCACCAATTATTCATGGTATATGCTGTTTCTCCAACGTCGCCTGAAAAAGAATAGTTACAAGAACATGTACAGTGTGAGGAAGAAAAAAAGCACACACACTCAAAATTATATAGTGTCACAAAGAAGAAGAAATATGTTTTTAACAACAAAGACTTCATATATAGTTGTTGAGGATGATTAGTGAGAGTAACGATGGCACTTGGAAGTGTGACTTTCGGTTTGAAACTGCACGTCACATCTGAAGGTGTGTGGCACGCTTCCAGTTATCACGGCGTCAGCCAGGCCCGAGTGATACAGCCACCTGGGAATGTCAGCAGCACACCAGAAACAGCCGTGACGTCCATGACATTTGGCCACGGGGTTCCAGTCTTCCCGTTTGAACCCATCGGATATTTCCGCTTGTGATGATAGGATTGATGGGAATCGAACCCACGACCCATCGATCTTCCCTGACAGATCAATTCAACTTTATCATCTCATTAAGAAAAATTCATGTGTGACTTTTTAACATTCTCGAAACAGCC
Source organism: Conus ventricosus (assembly GCA_018398815.1). Classification (NCBI taxonomy): domain Eukaryota; kingdom Metazoa; phylum Mollusca; class Gastropoda; order Neogastropoda; family Conidae; genus Conus; species Conus ventricosus. The sequence goes on along the minus strand of CM031603.1, from coordinate 99,527,446 downwards.
TGGTGTGTAATGACTACATTTAGAAAAGGATTATGTCAATACAATAAACAGCCTGGTGTGTAATGACTACATTTAGAAAAGGATTATATCAATACAATAAACAGCCTGGTGTGTAATGACTACATTTAGAAAAGGATTATGTCAATACAATAAACAGCCTGGTGTGTAATGACTACATTTAGAAAAGGATTATGTCAATACAATAAACAGGTTCAAACATAAGGGCATTATAACCATATTTTGCACTCTGTTCTTTCAAAGAATCGAAAGACAAAATAATCATACACTACTGTTTCGGAAAAATAGAATTTACCGATGCAGACGTTAAACCATCATAATAAAGACGTGCTCATAAGACATAGATAGGACATGTTTGGTTGTTACTTCAATGAAGGGACACACAGAGACAGGAAATCTTTGGTTGTTACTTCAATGAAGGGACACACAGAGACAGGAAATCTTTGGTTGTTACTTCAATGAAGGGACACGCAGAGACAGAAAATCTTTGGTTGTTTCTTCAATGAAGGGACACACAGAGATAGGACATCTTTGGTTGTTTCTTCAATGAAGGGACACTGAAAGTGGCAGCTGAATTGTGTGTCTTTAATCATGAAAATATAAACAGTTCGTGTTTGCTATTCTCATCACTGTCAAACATTTGCCGCCGTTAGAGAGAGAGAGAGAGAGAGAGAGAGAGAGAGAGAGAGAGAGAGAGAGAGAGAGAGAGAGAGACAGACAGACAGACAGACAGACAGACAGACAGACAGACAGACAGACAGATCAACTGACAGACAGACAGACAGATGGACAAGGCATGCATTTTACATACTCAGGTATTTGAATCTGGAGCCAGTGTCCCTCCAGGGCAGGCTGAGGGCAATGGCCATGTCATCTGTGCTGCATCACACGTCCTGTGTTTCAGGTGCTGGACGACTGGAAGTACGTGGCCCGCGTGCTGGATCGCCTGCTACTCTTCATCTTCCTGGGCGTCACCCTCAGCGGCTCCGTGGCCGTGCTGATGAACTCCCCGCACATCCTGGAGTTCGTGGACCAGGACAAGAAGCTGGAGGAAATCAGAGACTACATCGCCAGGAAGCAGAAGACCTGAGAGCGGACGGTGAGGAGAGCCATCTGTGGGTCAGGGGGCCGAGTGGGCCTGACAGACCGTGGTAAGGTCTTGAGGCGTGGGGTCGGGTCTGTATCAGTCCAGCGTCCCTTGACGACCTGGTCCTGTGGATTGTCTGGGCAAGGTGGCCGGCAAGTCGATGGGAGTTCCTGGATTGGTTCTAGGTGACGATGAGTGTAGAATCTCAAACAATACTGGAGAAAAAGTCTAAGAAGCTACGGCTGAAGCCTGGAGGAGACAGGAATTCCATACGACACCTCGTGGAATGTGTAGGGTGTGCAGTTTGGATGCGCAGTACGTGGAGGTCTCTAGCAACGAGGACTGGACTTGGGTTGCAAAACCCGTCAGCCGTGTCCATCCAGGACCCATGACATGAACTAACTACCGAGCTGTGACCGCGGACACATTGTGTGGTCTTGGATCAAGGCTCACTTTGTTACTATTGTTCTCCGTCTGTAAGGTAGCGTGTACATAATTCTGGGAGCGATGTGTGGTCTTGGGTCAAGGTTCACCTTGTTACTATTGTTCTCCGTCTGTAAGGTAGCGTGTACATATTCCTGGGAGCGATCCACTGCACAGTGCGGTGTGCGGTGTAGATGGTGGCGACAGCTGCAACACTGAAGCACAAAACATGTACAGTCTTTGTTCTGCAAGTGCGGGTTCATGATTCGATGATATTTGGGCCAGTGCCGCGTAGTTCACCAATGTTTCCTCTCACCCTTTGTCTGCTGGCTCCTCTCCTGCCGCCTGACGCTGTCTTGGACACAGTGCGTGGTAGGATGGGGATAGGTGGAGGGAGGGGCAGTGGTGGGGGTGGGGGGGATAGGGAAACAGGGAGTCTGATGCAAAGGGCAGTTGGAAGAACAGACATGTAAAAAGAACTGTTGTACACGTACAAATAACGTAATGTATCTTACCGTTTTTCTTCAAATGATGGCGACTTCTCACTTGGCGCGTTGGAATGGAGCATGATTGGTTTCTCTTCCAATTTTTGATGTCTTTTTTTAATCAACGGAATCATAGTGCGGCGAGAATTTGGGTATATAGGTGAAAAAGATCTTTATAGACCAGTATGGGGACGTGCTAACGCTGCACAGTATAATACGTTGGACACTCACCGGATTTCTTTCCATGATGAAGGTACACGGTTGGAGTGAAGGGGGGCGGAGGCATCCGTTGCCAGACTCACACTTTGCAGGGATATGTTTGAGGCATCTGACTGTCCACGGCATTCTTCGGTTCACCAATCATTGCCCATCACAGACTGGGTCAGTCTCACATCAGGTGGCTTCATCCCTGTTCACTAGATCTTCTGGTCACCCCACAATGCACAATCTTTAAGGGACGTGGAATGTTACCGGTTCACTTGGAGTCAATCTGGGCAAACTGCTTAGTCCATGAGCT
>CM031603.1:99502416-99519916 GCA_018398815.1 Conus ventricosus | reverse complement strand
TTGGTTGGAGCCCAGTCGACCGCATGGGGCCCTGTCAGGGATGTTACATCGTCAATATCTGATCTGCAAAGTCTGTGTGTTGCGGAAAAATCTTTACAGGTTTGGTTTGTTTGTTCATTTGTTTGTTGGTTTGTTGAGAGTGGATGGCATGCCAGTTGTTTGTTTGTTTTGAGCTGATGGCATGCCAGTTGTTTGTTTTGAGTTGATGGCATGCCAGTTGTTTGTTTTGAGTTGATGGCATGCCAGTTGTTTGTTTGTTTAAACTTTATGGCATGCCAGTTGTTTGTTTGTTTAGACAAACAAACAGCTGGTATGCCATAGTCCACACTGTCCAAAGTGGACATGAGTTCTCCATTCTGCACCCTGGCCTTTTGACAGATTGGTCATTAGAGCTGTCTGTGTTCTAACACAGTTGGAGTCTTTGATGAAGACCATGGTCATTAGAGCTGTCTGTGTTCTAACACAGTTGGACATTAGAGCTTTCTGTGTTCTAACACAGTTGGACATTAGAGCTGTCTGTGTTCTAACACAGTTGGAGTCTTTGATGAAGACCGTGGTCATTAGAGCTGTCTGTGTTCTAACACAGTTGGAGTCTTTGATGAAGACCATGGTCATTAGAGCTATCTGTGTTCTAACACAGTTGGAGTCTTTGATGAAGACAAGGGTCATTAGAGCTATGTGTGTTCTAACACAGTTGGACATTAGAGCTATCTGTGTTCTAACACAGTTGGAGTCTGATGAAGACCATGGTCATTAGAGCTACCTGTGTTCTAACACAGTTGGAGTCTGATGAAGACCATGGTCATTAGAGTTGTCTGTGTTCTAACACAGTTGGAGTCTTTGATGAAGACCGTGGTCATTAGAACTGTCTGTGTTCTAACACAGTTGGAGTCTGAAGAAGACCGTGGTCATTAGAGCTATCTGTGTTCTAACACAGTTGGAGTCTGATGAAGACCGTGGTCATTAGAGCTGTCTGTGTTCTAACACAGTTGGAGTCTTTGATGAAGACCGTGGTCATTAGAGATGTCTGTGTTCTAACACAGTTGGAGTCTGATGAAGACCGTGGTCATTAGAGCTGTCTGTGTTCTAACACAGTTGGAGTCTTTGATGAAGACCGTGGTCAATAGAGCTGTCTGTGTTCTAACACAGTTGGAGTCTTTGATGAAGACCGGGGTCATTAGAGCTGTCTGTGTTCTAACACAGTTGGAGTCTTTGATGAAGACCGGGGTCATGAGAGCTGTCTGTGTGCTAGCACAGTTAGAGTCTGATGAAGACCGGGATCATTAGAGCTGACTGTGTTCTAACACAGTTGGAGTCTGATGAAGACCGTGGTCATTAGAGCTGTCTGTGTTCTAACACAGTTGGAGTCTTTGATGAAGACCGGGGTCATTAGAGCTGTCTGTGTTCTAACACAGTTGGAGTCTTTGATGAAGACCGTGGTCATTAGAGCTGTCTGTGTTCTAACACAGTTGGAGTCTTTGATGAATACCGGGGTCAATAGAGCTGTCTGTGTTCTAACACAGTTGGAGTCTGATGAAGACCGTGGTCATTAGAGCTGTCTGTGTTCTAACACAGTTGGAGTCTTTGATGAAGACCGTGGTCATTAGAGCTGTCTGTGTTCTAACAAAGTTGGAGTCTTTGATGAAGACTGTGGTCATCAGAGCTGTCTGTGTTCTAACACAGTTGGAGTCTTTGATGAAGACCGTGGTCATTAGAGCTGTCTGTGTTCTAACACAGTTGGAGTCTTTGATGAAGACCGTGGTCATTAGAGCTGTCTGTGTTCTAACACAGTTGGAGTCTTTGATGAAGACCGTGGTCATTAGAGCTGTCTGTGTTCTAACACAGTTGGAGTCTTTGATGAAGACCGTGGTCATTAGAGCTGTCTGTGTTCTAACACAGTTGGAGTCTTTGATGAAGACCGTGGTCATTAGAGCTGTCTGTGTTCTAACACAGTTGGAGTCTTTGATGAAGACCGTGGTCATTAGAGCTGTCTGTGTTCTAACACAGTTGGAGTCTTTGATGAAGACCGGGGTCATTAGAGCTGTCTGTGTTCTAACACAGTTGGAGTCTGTGATGAAGACCGTGGTCATTAGAGCTGTCTGTGTTCTATCACAGTTGGACATTAGAGCTGTCTGTGTTCTAACACAGTTGGACATTAGAGTGCTGTCTGTGTTCTAACACAGTTGGAGTCTTTGATGAAGACCGTGATCATCAGAGCTGTCTGTGTTCTAACACAGTTGAGTCTTTGATGAAGACCGTGGGCATTAGAGCTGTCTGTGTTCTAACACAGTTGGACATTAGAGCTGTCTGTGTTCTAACACAGTTGGACATTAGAGCTGTCTGTGTGATGAAGACCGGGGCTGTTGACTTCAAGGGCCTGCCTGACTTGCTGTGAACGCTCTCTCTCTCTCTCTCTCTCTCTCTCTCTCTCTCTCTCTCTCTCTCTCTCTCTCTCTCTCTCTCTCTCTCTCTCTGTGTGTGTGTGTGTGTGTGTATGTGTGTGTGTGTGTGTCGTCTGCAAGACAGAGGTCCAGCTACCCTGTTCTGAATAGTGTCAGTTGTCTGTGGTGTGTGTATTTATCAGGACAGGACCCTTTCTTGCCGTGTGTGATGATGGTTACAGACAGGGTCCAGTAGGGTGGTCAGGGTGACGGTCACACCCACACTGACAGGGAGTCCATGCATTGCTGGCAGTCCTGTAAAGACAGGGTCCAGTGGGGTGGTCAGGGTGACGGTCACACCCACACTGACAGGGAGTCCATGCTGGCAGTCCTGTCATACAATTGGAATAATGCTCATCGTTGCAGGGTCGCCAGATACGCAGCTTAGTCCAGACACTGAAGTTTAGTCATGTGTACTGACCTAAGTCATCACATATGGCACAATACATCTCTCTGTGTGTTTCTGTGTCTGTCTGTCTCTCTCTCTCACTCTTTATGTCCCCCATTCCTGCATAATCTCTCTCTCTCTCTCTCTCACACACACACACACACACACACACACACACACACACACACACACACACACACACACACACACACACACACACTCACACACATGCACGCACGCACACATGCACGCACGCACACACGCACACACACACACACACGCGCGCGCGCGCGCCAGCACACACACACACACACACACACACACACACACACACACACACACACACACACACACACACACAATTGTATGTATCACCCAGAGATAGTAATGGCCAGTTACGTGAGTCAGTTGTCTGTTCGCGAACATCGTCGTGTTTTGTGTCTGTTTAGATGCAATCGGTTGCCTCTGAATAGTTTGTGTCACTCGACTCAACAAATCACTGACCCAATTTGTAAACAGTGTGATGGTCGTTGTATTGAAGATTTATGTCATTTCATGTTCATCTGTCCTAAATATGCCACACTTCGCAGGAAATTTATACCCTTGTATTACCATCGTTTTCCGTCTGAATTTAAGATACAGTTATTAGGTAGAAACATGTCAAATGAATTGTTATTCAAAGTTGCAGTGTACATTACAGAATCCTTAAAGTTAAGGAAGTAAAGCCCCTGTCTATAACTGATCTGTAAGATAATCCTTTACTTGTGTTGCTCATAAATTTGCCGTGCATTTCTTGTTTACTTGTCATTGTACTCCTTCAAACTCACCTACACCTTGCTAATTATGTGTTAATCAGTTCTCCTGTTCATATGGGCCAGAAGGCCTGCAAAAACTGAATAAACCATTGTTATTATTATTATTATTGTTATTATTATTACACACACACACACACACACACACACACACACACACACACACACACACACACACACACACACACTGTTTATATATGTATGTATGTGTAGATAGATATTAAGTGAGAGGGAGAGGGGGGATACATCTCTATACCTATCTATCAAGAGAGAGAGAGAGAGAGAGAGAGAGAGAGAGAGAGAGAGAGAGAGAGAGAGAGAGAGAGAGAGTTATTTCGCCTTTCATTCCGTATGGTGTTTGGAAAGGAAATGTCTACCGAGTGATGATGCGCAACATAGCCCAGAACTACAGCGACATGAAGCCACCTGTCGTGAAGGTCGCTTCCTGGCAATTCTCTAGCAGTGCCAGATAGTCGTGCACCACGTGACTGGGTGTCAAGGTCTGTATGGCTGGATCAATAGACACGTTTTATCTGTATGGCTGGATCAATAGACACGTTTTATCTGTATGGCTGGATCAATAGACACGTTTTATCTGTATGGCTGGATCAATCGACACGTTTTATCTGTATGGCTGGATCAATAGACACGTTTTATCTGTATGGCTGGATCAATAGACACGTTTTATCTGTATGGCTGGATCCATAGACACGTTTTATCTGTATGGCTGGATCAATAGACACGTTTTATCTGTATGGCTGGATCAGTAGACACGTTTTATCTGTATGGCTGGATCAATAGACACGTCTTATCTGTATGGCTGGATCAATCGACACGTTTTATCTGTATGGCTGGATCAATAGACACGTTTTATCTGTATGGCTGGATCAATAGACACGATTTATCTGTATGGCTGGATCAATAGATACGTTTTATCTGTATGGCTGGATCAATAGACACGTTTTATCTGTATGGCTGGATCAATCGACACGTTTTATCTGTATGGCTGGATCAATAGACACGATTTATCTGTATGGCTGGATCAATCGACACGTTTTATCTGTATGGCTGGATCAATAGACACGTTTTACCGTGCTGGTTTTTGTACCCTGTAGAATGGGTTATGCGGCAACCTCTTTCCTTTGTTCCCTGTAGAATGGGTTATGCGGCAACCTCTTCCCATTGTTCCCTGTAGAATGGGTTATGCGGCAACCTTTGTACCCTGTAGAAAGGGTTATGCGGCAACCTCTTTCCTTTGTTCCCTGTAGAAAGGGTTATGCGGCAACCTCTTTCCTTTGTTCCCTGTAGAATGGGTTATGCGGCAACCTCTTTCCTTTGTTCCCTGTAGAATGGATTATGCGGCAACCTCTTCCCATTGTTCCCTGTAGAATGGGTTATGCGGCAACCTCTTTCCTTTGTTCCCTGTAGAATGGGTTATGCGGCAACCTCTTTCCTTTGTTCCCTGTAGAAAGGGTTATGCGGCAACCTCTTTCCTTTGTTTCCTGTAGAATGGGTTTGCGGCAACCTCTTTCCTTTGTTCCCTGTAGAAAGGGTTATGCGGCAACCTCTTTCCTTTGTTCCCTGTAGAAAGGGTTATGCGGCAACCTCTTTCCTTTGTTCTCTGTAGAATGGGTTATGCGGCAACCTCTTTCCTTTGTTCCCTGTAGAAAGGGTTATGCGGCAACCTCTTTCCTTTGTTCCCTGTAGAAAGGGTTATGCGGCAACCTCTTTCCTCTAAGGCCGAAGGACATTTCCATTGTGCGTTATTTTTTATGTATGTTATGTTGTGTGTGTTTTTTTTCAGGTTCTTCTACACTTACCTGTGTGTGTGTGTGTGTGTGTGTGTGTGTGTGTGTGTGTGTGTGTGTGTGTGTGTGTGTGTCCGTGCGTGCGTGCGTACTTGCGTGCGTGCGTGCATGTCTGTGCGCGCGCGCGCGCGCGCGCGCGCGTGTGTGTGTGTGTGTGTGTGTGTGTGTGTGTGTCAGTGATTGTAATATCTGTACTGGATTGTGATATCTGTACTGCAGGATGGATACGAAACGCCAGCTTATATTTCTTTAACGCGACGTTGAATTTGACCAGGTTTCATGTATGATCACTCCGTTTCATCAATATGAACGTCCACCTTAATTTGTTTTTCTCTCTGGTGCAAAGAGACACAGGTCGGACCGGGGTTTGCCTCGTGTATCTAGACCGTTCATTTGAATCGAACACACACAAAAAAGTATCGACCGCCCTTTGGGAAGAAAGGGGGCCGTAAATCCCCTCAATCCCCTTAGCCGACGATGAGTCGCTGCCCAAGACAGGCCGGAATCCCAGCTATCCGCCCAGGCTATTCTGCCCTCCCTCATTAACCGAAATTAAAGCCTGAAGCGGGATATGGTACTGCACGCCGGCATCCGAATCAGTCCTGCAGTGACGAAGCCAATCACAGTACGCGAGGCTACGTCACGCGCAGCGGAAATCAAGCCGCTTCTCTCGCGCGTTCTCGTTGTGAACGTTGTTGGAAAGGAAGTTTGGACTATAAGGCGCCAACGAGCATGTAGGTGCGTTGTTTTTAATGAGGGAATGTGCGCAAATCAAGCGGTGGCAGCCTGCAGCGTATGGCGTAACGAGGTCTGGCTGATCCATCTTTGATGCTCTGCAATGGCCACGGCTGTTCCTTCTCGTGGTAGATGCCTGTTTTTTTCAAACTGGTGCGTTCAGAAATACAACGGCGTTGATCAGGCGGCTTGGCGGCAAACGAGCCTCCAAAATAGTTGGGTGACGATGGGAAGTGTACGCTGCCATTAAGGCTGAATGGCAAGTTGCCGGTGTGTAGATGGTTCTGGGGAACAGGGTGATGATGACAACTGCCGCCATCATCGCCACCACCACATCCACCACCACCACCACCAGACCACAATAAAAGCACCATCACCACCGTTGCTACTATTATTTCTACCACCACCACCACCACTACCACCACCACCACAAAAACACCATCACCACCATTACTACTACCATGATTTCTACCACTACTACCAGCACCACCATTACTACCACTACCGCCGTCAGCACCACTTGGTTTCTGTTGCTTTGTGAAGGAGGGACCACCGTGCATGCACTAGCCTCAGTCTGTACACCACATGACGTCTGCTAACCTACCAGTCTACAGTACTCAGACATTGCAGGCAGATTGTTGAATCAGTGGACTGCATAAAAGTGAATTTGAAATGTAATTGTTAGCGAACCGCCAAGAAAACGTAGGCAAACGAATCACAAGACAAAACACGACGCGTTTCGACCTCTTAGGTCTTCTTCAGGCAAGATACAAAACACTCAGGACAACGAACATGAACGATCAATCACTTATCTTCATTCACTTCAGCGCAAGATGGGCGAAGTGATTGCTCGTTCATGTTCGTTGTCCTGAGTGTTTTGTATCTTGCCTGAAGAAGACCTAAGAGGTCGAAATGCGTCGTGTTTTGTCTTGTGATTCGTTTGTCTACGTTTTCTTGGCGGTTGGCTATCAATTACATTTCAAATTTGTTTAGATTTCCGCCTGCAGTCACCTCAGTTTGCAACTAATTCAAATAAATCCAACAGCTTCAGGAAGACAGTGTCATGCACCAGACTCACTAGATGTCTGACTGATACAATATGACCCAACGCTCTTAGCAGACTTAGGAGGCCTAGCTAACATTGTCTGTGCCGCTAGTATCTGTCTGTCTATCTATCTATCTGTGTGTGTGTGTGTGTGTGTGTGTGTGTGTGTGTGTGTGTGTGTGTGTGTGTGTGTGTGTGAATGCGTGCGCACACATAGCATGTGTTTGGGCATGAGTGTGTATGTGTACAGACGTGCAAGCTTACACATAAGCACACACGCGAACACCTGCACTTTCCAATGAGAGGGCTGTATACATATGGACATAGGTGTGGAAGGATAGAAACCAACGATAGTAATAACAATGGTAATAATAGTAATGCCCAGAACTACGATCTTTCCTCACTTACCCTTCCCCTATTCCCCCCACTCCCTACCCCCCAGGATACCGAGCACAACAGGCATTGAGGAACAGGTAGCTTTACTGTCGTTTCCGCTGGAGGTCATTTCCATCCGTTGTCTCCAGGCCTGTCAGGAAGTGACCATTTTCCGCACCAACTGCTGGTCAGTCCGCCGTCCGCCGTGCCGCGACCCTCACCTCCACCCCCTCTCCACCTTTACCCCAGTGTCACAGCATGGCGTGGTCAGCCGCCCAGCGTTATTGGTCACCCCCTGGTCAGCCGCCCAGCGTTATTGGTCACCCCCTGGTCAGCCACCCAGCGTTATTGGTCACCCCCTGGTCAGCCGCCCAGCGTTATTGGTCACTCCCTGGTCAGTTGCCACAGAAAGAGCAGCTGACCGGAACTAATTCAGTCGTCATGGAGATGGGACGGCAACCCGCCGGACTCATTGGAATGGCGGGCGGTAGGGAGGGGGAGGGGGGGAGGGAGGGGATGTGTGTGGTCAGTTATTGGTAGCCTGGGCGGGAAGAGTGGTCAGTGATTCAACCAGCCAATGGGAGCTGAGATTGATGGGGTCCAAGGTGTGAGCTTGTTTGAAATGTGCGTGTGGAAGTGTGATACGACGCGATATGTCAGCATGGCAGGATTTATCAACGTAATAGCTATCGTTAGTAGCAGTGGTATGTAGTAGTAGTAGTAGTAGTAGCAGCAGCAGCAGCAGCAGGATTAGTAATAGTAGCAGAAATAGTAATAGTTGTAGTATGTCTGTTGTTGTTCTTCTTCTTCTTATCATTTTTATCATTATTATTATTATTATTATTATTATTACTCTTATCATAATTATGATCATTTTGATGATCATCATAATGATTATGTTTTGCTCTTGTTATTATTGTCTTTTTTACCTTATGTATGCGTTTTGTAGTCCTTATTTGTAATTTGTGATTTTTGTTTTGAAATAAAATGTGCTTCCTTTAAAACAAATAAACAAACAAGCAAACTTATTGGTATCATCAAGATTATTATCATCATGATTATTATCATCATGATTAGTATCATCAAGATTATTATCATCATGTGTTAGTAGGGAAGGGAATGTTGCTTATAGCCCAGCCGACCGCGAAGGGCCATATCAGGGCTGTCACCACGTTAAAATCAACTCACCAGTCATGTGTTAGTAGTAGGTCTGTTATAAGTATTATGGAGTAGAAGCAGTAGTAGAAGGTCAGTTAGTAGTAGTAGTAGTAGTAGTAGTAGTAGTAGTAGTAGTAGTAGTAGTATATCATCATCATCATCATCATTATTGTTGTTGTTGTTGTCGTTGTCATTGTTGTTCATCTTGTTGTTGTTATTTTCAATGTATGGAGTTAGTTCTATAACGCATTATCAATCAAGTCAAATTGCTAGGTCTTGCTTCGTTGCACTTATTATTCTACCTACGTGTGATTTCTTTCAAAAGCACCCAGTTCTTGACATTCCACTCTGTTTTCAACACAGCTAACTTTGTGAACATCGGAAATGTAATGACGATCTCTCATCTCTCTCTCTCTCTCTCTCTCTCTCTCTCTCTCTCTCTCTCTCTCTCTCTCTCTCTCTCTCTCTCTCTCTCTTCTCTCTCTCTCCTTCTCTCTCTCTCTCTCTCTCTCTCTCTCTCTCTCTCTCTCTCTCTCTCTCTCTCTGTTACCCTTCCCACACCTCCCTTCCCAATTTTCACGCTTTTTTGTAAGTATTTATTTATGCGCGCATTTTCAACAGTATTAATTTGATGCATTATTACGATGCCCCGCTCATGTGTCGTGTATCCTGATAAGGGGAATGAATGTTACATTAAAACAAGTGAGTATTGTGTTCATGTCTCTTCACTGTACAAGGCCTTAGGGTCAATTCTCGCCGTGTGATGTGTTGTCCTCCTTACTTTAGCCTTTGCCTGCCGCTACAACGGTCAGTGTTCTGTGACGCTTCGTCTTTCGCTGATTCGGTCATGAGGCCTGGGGCTCTTGGAGTGCAAAGTGCGTCGCCCTCCGGAACTTCTCTGCTACTTACTTCCTCTGTTCCATCTCTCTCCTAGATCCTTCACTGGGCTTTGTTTGTATGTTTGAAAATAAAATGAGGCGGGGAACAGTAAACAATTAACAAGTAGGGTAAGTCTTGCTCCCATAAGAGCAATGTTTGTATGTTTGGTTTTTCTCTTTCTGTATGTTAAGTTTTTCTCTTTCTGTATGTTTCGTTTTTCTCTTTCTGTATGTTTGGTTTTTCTCTTTCTGTATGTTAGGTTTTTCTCTTTCTGTATGTTTGGTTTTTCTCTTTCTGTATGTTAGGTCTTTCTTTTCTGTATGTTTGGTTTTTCTCTTTCTGTATGTTAGGTTTTTCTCTTTCTGTATGTTTGGTTTTTCTTTTCTGTATGTTAGGTTTTTCTCTTTCTGTATGTTAGGTTTTTCTCTTTCTGTATGTTAGGTTTTTCTCTTTCTGTATGTTAGGTTTTTCTCTTTCTGTATGTTAGGTTTTTCTCTTTCTTTTGTTAGGTTTTTCTCTTTCTGTATGTTAGGTTTTTCTCTTTCTGTATGTTAGGTTTTTCTCTTTCTGTATGTTAGGTTTTTCTCTTTCTGTATGTTTGGTTTTTCTCTTTCTGTATGTTAGGTTTTTCTCTTTCTGTATGTTAGGTTTTAGGTTTTTCTCTTTCTTTATGTTAGGTTTTTCTCTTTCTGTATGTTTGGTTTTTCTCTTTCTGTATGTTTGGTTTTTCTCTTTCTGTATGTTAGGTTTTTCTTTTCTGTATGTTTGGTTTTTCCTCTCTGTCCTTCACTGGGCTTTGTTTGTATGTTTGGTTCTTCTCTTTCTTTTACTGTCATCGACGATTTCTTTTTGTCTTTGTGACCTCTGTTGTGTCTTTGATCGAAGAGGTCTTCATAGATTTTTTTCTATGATCGCAATGTAGGACATGCCAGCTTTCGTTGTTGTTGTTGTTGCTGCTGCTGCTGCTGCTGCTGCTGCTGTCGTTGTTGTTGTTGCTAATGTAATACTAACGTAATGAGGTTGTGCACACATTCCAGAACAATCGGTCCGTTCTATGGTGCATGTTTGCCCATTTGGATTGTCATGCTTTTTTTGGGGGGGGAGGGGGTGGGGAGGGGTTATTTTTGAAGTTTTTTCATTTTTTAAACCTAGGGTGACAAATATGGTAGACTGGTCAGCACTTCCAGGTGTTATGAGTCGCGAGGACGACAGTACTCCAACTATCATGCTATTTATTGGTCAAACATGCGTAGGTGGTATTGTCCGACAGTACTCCAACTACCATGCTATTTATTGGTCAAACATGTGCAGGTGGTATTGTCCGACAGTACTCCAACTACCATGCTATTTATTGGTCAAACATGTGCAGGTGGTATTGTCCGACAGTATTCCAACTATCATGCTATTTATTGGTCAAACATGTGCAGGTGGTATTGTCCGACAGTACTCCAACTACATTGCTATTTATTGGTCAAACATGTGCAGGTGGTATTGTCCTCGATTCCCATTTCTTTTTCTGCAAGCTGAATACTTTTTCCCAGTTTGTTGACAACCCTAAACAGGCAACGTTTGGTGTATTTACTGTCACTACTAAGTGTTATTGAATGAAATTACATTGTGTTTGAAATCTGATTAAGGAACTGAAGCGGAAGAGCTGGTGCCATGAACTCGATCTCCCAGTATCTGTGGCAAGGATGTCAGTGATTAAGCTACCGTCCTATAAATGGATGTTGATATTGTCTGAATAGAACCAAGGACGGTAGTGGGGAAGACACGCAGTCCATGGCGCCTGTGGGGAGTTCAGGTCAGCTGTAGGTGGCATGTGTAAGAGAAATGTATGTCTGGTACTGAGAGCATCGATTGTCTGCGACTAGTGTCTTTGATGGAGCAAGGTAAAGGCACGGAGAAGCAAAGTGCAACCAACGTTGAAAAACAGAGGAAGAATGGGGAGAATCAAAAAGGCTGCTGCTATGAAAGAAACAACGAAACAAAAATCAATGATGAGGTCAAAAAGAGCATGAAGAAATCCACGGAAGACCTCTACAAGGGCGGGTTTGGCGAATGGTTCTGCACAACTGTTGGCGGCAGACAGGGCTGTCTGCTCTCCCCCATCCTCTTCTAGATCTTTCTGGGAAGACGCATGATTTGTTGTAGGAGAAGACTGTCTTGGAACAGAGAGAAATGCAGGCAGGACATCACCAACATTGCCGTGGACATCGTTGTTTAGACTGGACAGACAGAACTTGCTGAACTAGTGAAACGTTTGGACAAAGCATCGACAGCATGTGGGAAATAGCAGAGCAGAACACCAACGCTGGCCAACAGCACGAGTCATCCAAAGTGACAACAAGGCAAACGGTGGAAACCTGCGGACACTAAGCAGCTTCAGCCACTGGGTTGCAACGGGTCCACATCAAAGTCTCGTTGTAATGGTCCCAGCATCAACTCAGCTCTCAAAACTCAAAATACACTGGAGCAACAGCAACGAGTCTCTCAGTTCCGAAGTGAGAATACTACAATCTGTCCGTTTATAAAACGTGGACCCTGCCAGTAGATGTATAAAGAAGAATCTACGCAATTGAAATCAGATTCAACCGCAAAGTCTTATGCATCATCCACAAAGACCGTGTCACCAATGAAGAAGAGCGCAAAAAATTGAGGCAGCAATCGGCTGCTTTGAAGACTTCCTGACAATCGTCAAGAAAAAAACATGAAATTGTATGGTTACCTGTCTCGATCACCCAACCCAGCAAAACCCATCTTACAGGCCACTGTACCAAGACAGGACAAGGCAGTGGCAGTGAAAGAGACTACAGTACCACGACACGGGACGAACGAGTGACAGTGACAAAGGCCACTGTACCAAGACACAGGACAAGGCAGTGACAGTGAAGGCCACTGTACCAAGACACAGGACAAGGCAGTGACAGTAAAGGCCACTGTACCAAGACACTGGACAAGACAGTGACAGTGAAAAAGGCCACTGTACCAAGACACAGGACAAGGCAGTGACAATGAAAAAGGCCGCTGTACCAAGACACAAGACAAGGCAGTGACAGTGAAGGCCACTGTACCAAGACACAGGACAAGGCAGTGACAGTGAAAAAGGCCACTGTACCAAGACACAGGACAAGGCAGTGACAGCGAAGGCCACTGTACCAAGACACTGGACAAGACAGTGACAGTGAAAAAGGCCACTGTACCAAGACACAGGACAAGACAGTGAGAGTGAAAAAGGCCACTGTACCAAGACACAGGACAAGGCAGTGAGAGTGAAAAAGGAAACTGTACCAAGACACAGGACAAGGCAGTGACAGTGAAAAAGGCCACTGCACCAAGACACAGGACAAGGCAGTGACAGTGAAGGCCACTGTACCAAGACACAGGACAAGACAGTGACAGTGAAAAAGGCCACTGTACCAAGACACAGGACAAGACAGTGACCGTGAAAAAGGCCACTGTACCAAGACACAGGACAAGGCAGTGACAGTGAAAAAGGCCACTGTACCAAAAACACAGGATAAGGCAGTGACAGTGAAAAAGGCCACTGTACCAAGACACAGGACAAAGGAGTGACAGTGAAGGCCACTGTACCAAGACACTGAACAAGACAGTGACAGTGAAAAAGGCCACTGTACCAAGACACAGGACAAGACAGTGAGAGTGAAAAAGGTCACTGTACCAAGACACAGGACAAGGCAGTGACAGTGAAAAAGGCCACTGTACCAAGACACAGGACAAGGCAGTGACAGTGAAAAAGGCCACTGTACCAAGACACAGTACTAGGCAGTGACAGTGAAAGCCACTGTACCAAGACACAGGACATGGCAGTGACAGTGAAAAAGGCCACTGTACCAAGACACAGTACAAGGCAGTGACAGTGAAAAAGGCCACTGTACCAAGACACAGGACTAGGCAGTGACCGTGAAAAAGGCCACTGTACCAAGACACAGGACAAGACAGTGACAGTGAAAAAGGCCACTGTACCAAGACACAGGATAAGGCAGTGACAGTGAAAAAAGCCACTGCACCAAGACACAGGATAAGGCAGTGACAGTGAAAAAGGCCACTGTACCAAGACACAGGACAAGGCAGTGACAGTGAAAGCGACTGTACCAAGACACAGGACAAGGCAGTGACAGTGAAAAAGGCCACTGTACCAAGACACTGGACAAGACAGTGACAATGAAAAAGGCCACTGTACCAAGACACAGGACAAGGCAGTGACAGTGAAAGCGACTGTACCAAGACACAGGACAAGGCAGTGACAGTGAAAAAGGCCACTGTACCAAGACACAGGACAAGACAGTGACAGTGAAAAAGACCACTGTACCAAGACACAGGACAAGACAGTGACAGTAAAAAAGGCCACTGTACCAAGACACAGGACAAAGGAGTGACAGTGAAGGCCACTGTACCAAGACACAGGACAAGGCAGTGACAGTGAAAAAGGCCACTGTCCCAAGACACAGGACAAGGCAGTGACAGTGAAAGCGGTGAGTGGGACACACCCAGGAACGCACAGCCCTGACCTTTGGCCAGTCTCAGAGAGGACAGGGGACAGACGAGGATGACAGAGGATTGTCAGAGTTACCCTAACGACCCAAGGGTTGAGGCACTGGTAATGGCTGGTTGACAGCTCTGTTGTGTTTGTTGCTTTGTTGAAGGCGTTCTTCGTCTGCGTCGTGCCTGTGCTGAAAGGGCGCTGTTGGGTCAGCTGAACACTGAAGTGGATTTCAGGCAGAAGCTTGCATTGCAGTATGTTGCCAACATATCAGAAAACCGTCAAACACTGTGACAGTGACAGCCAGGAAACCGTCAAACACTGTGACAGTGACAGCCAGGAAACCGTCACACACTGTGACAGTGACAGCCAGGAAACCGTCAGACACTGTGACAGTGACAGCCAGGAAACCGTCACACACTGTGACAGTGACAGCCAGGAAACCGTCAAACACTGTGACAGTGACAGCCAGGAAACCGTCAAACACTGTGACAATGACAGCCAGGAAACCGTCAAACACTGTGACAATGACAGCCAGGAAACCGTCAAACACTGTGACAGTGACAGCCAGGAAACCGTCACACACTGTGACAGTGACAGCCAGGAAACCGTCAAACACTGTGACAGTGACAGCCAGGAAACCGTCAAACACTGTGACAGTGACAGCCAGGAAACCGTCAAACACTGTGACAATGACAGCCAGGAAACCGTCAAACACTGTGACAATGACAGCCAGGAAACCGTCAAACACTGTGACAGTGACATTCAGGAAACCGTCAAACACTGTGACAATGACAGCCAGGAAACCGTCAAACACTGTGACAGTGACAGCCAGGAACCGTCACGTCAAACACTGTGACAGTGACATTCAGGAAACCGTCACACACTGTGACAGTGACAGCCAGGAAACCGTCAAACACTGTGACAGTGACAGCCAGGAAACCGTCAAGCACTGTGACAGTGACAGCCAGGAAACCGTCAAACACTGTGACAGTGACAGTCAGGAAACCGTCAAACACTGTGACAATGACAGCCAGGAAACCGTCAAACACTGTGACAGTGACAGCCAGGAAACCGTCACGTCAAACACTGTGACAGTGACAGTCAGGAAACCGTCAAACACTGTGACAGTGACAGTCAGGAAACCGTCAAACACTGTGACAGTGACAGCCAGGAAACCGTCAAACACTGTGACAATGACAGCCAGGAAACCGTCACACACTGTGACAGTGACAGCCAGGAAACCGTCACGTCAAACACTGTGACAATGACAGTCAGGAACACTGTGATAGTGACAGTCAGGAAACCGTCAAACACTGTGACAATGACAGTCAGGAAAACCACAATAGTAAGATGAATAGTATTAACGATATATGAATAAAAACAACAACAACAATCATCATCATCATCATCATCACAGCAGTGGTGTTGCCTTATGCTTTCCAATCGCAGATCAGAAACAAACCAAACCTTATCATGCCAACCATCCTGCAATATAAAGTATGTGGCGGATGACCTCCACTCTGTTGCTGATGACCCAGGACAGAGGCTGTGGTGTGACACTCTCTGACCGTCAAGCCTCAGTCACTGCAGCGCTGGAACCTCCTGGATCTGCCAGAAAGCAAGTAGTCTGTATTCTGTGGACAGGTGGACAAGACTGCCTTGTGTACCCCCTTCATCAGAACATTGAAGAGCTGACTGCTTGAAATGTGTCACTGCTTGTCCCCTGGTCATGTAAGAGCAATTTCTACAAGACAGTGGACCAGGTGTGATCTAAAAGCCCACGTTAACCTCCAAGAATTGTGACACCGACTGACTTTGGGTGTCATACAAGAGAAAGAAAACAAACAAACTAGCAAACAAGCAAATTAATGAAAAAATATTTTGCGTTCTGAGCAAGTACACATGGATATTCCTACTGTGACAACTGTGAGTTATGTGCAGCTGTGTTCGTTGAAGATTTCGTTCTTGTCCACATGCTGTTCATTAATTTCTTACCGTCCAGTTCTCAATCAGACTGAAATGGAATGGCAATGTCTTCCTTTTCGCATCTGACATCTTTCTATATATGCAGTATGCCCCGTACTGGCCGTTATTATATCTGACGAGCAGGTAGTTTTCCCACGTAAAATGTTGGAAATGATATATTTCCGTCACAGCGTTTGAGCCAGCAGAACAAAGAAAGAACAACAGAGGTCTGTTTTCGTTTGGGAGTTCCGCTGAAAGAAAGATGCATATCAGTTGAACAGATGGGCATTGTGTGTGTGTGTGTGTGTGTGTGTGTGTGTGTGTGTGTGTGTGTGTGTGTGTGTGTGTGTGTTTCCACCCCCTTGGAACCTCCACCCTCTCTGCCGTCCCCAAGCCCAGCCCCCAGCCCCAAAACACACATCCTTCCCCCTCCCCCTCCCCCTCTCTCTCCTAGTATAGGAACGTCTAACAGATGATGACTGCATGTTTAAAAGTCTAACACAATTAATTTATTCTTATACTCGGTAAGAATTCCCCCCCCCCCCCCCGCTACTCACTCTCTCTCTCAAATCTCTCTCTCTCTCTCTCTCTCTCTCTCTCTCTCTCTCTCTCTCTCTCTCTCTCTCTCTCTCTCTCTCTCTCTCTCTCTCTTAGTATAGAAATTTCTAGCTAATGATGATTAAATGTTTAGACGTCTAACACAATTGATTAATTCTTATTCTCGTAAAGAATCTCCCTCCCCCCCTCCTCTCTCTCTCTCTCTGTGTCTCTCTCTCTCTCTCTCTCTCTGTCTCTCTCTTTCTCTGTCTCTGTCTGTTTGTCTTTCTGTCTGCCTGTCTGTCTGTCTGTCTGTCTGTCTGTCTCTCTCTCTCTCTCTCTCTCTCTCTCTCTCTCTCTCTCTCTCTCTCTCTCTCTCTCTCTCTCTCTTCTCTCATTGTCGGTTTGTGTAAAGTAATATTAATTAGACGGCTGTTGTTTACGACCGCGATGAGTCACTGGGTGTTAGACTGGCTTGACTATTTTCAGGTAATCTGTTCACGGTAAATCAGGTCATCTGTTCACGGTAAATCAGGTCATCTGTTCACGGTAAATCAGGTCATATGTTCATGGTAAATCAGGTCATCTGTTCACGGTAAATCAGGTCATCTGTTCATGGTAAACAGATGAAGCAAAACTCCCTTCGTATTCATGAGTGTCATTTGTGAGGTACAGCATGTGTAAAATAAAACTGCCTGCTTTCAAGTCTAGGATAGACTTTTTCCTGAGATGACCGATTACGTTTATGATCATGTTTGTTTTCATTAATATTACCATTGTTATTGTTGTTGATGATGTTAATGACATTTTGCAGCTGCCTGTTGTAAGCGTGCGCGCGCGCGCGCGCGCG
>CM031603.1:99467416-99499916 GCA_018398815.1 Conus ventricosus | reverse complement strand
GTCTAGTCATGTAGTCTGCCGTTGAGGCCATCCATGGTCTAGTCATCATGTAGTCTGCTGTGTGGCCATCCATGGTCTAGTCATCATGTAGTCACCGAGTTCATTGAGCAGCCGCTGGTCTGTCTGTGTCCGCACAGGCCCTGTGCTTTGTGTATGGCACCGACAGGTTTAGTTATCATGTAGTCACCGAGTTCAGTGAGCAGCCGCTGGTCTCTCTCTTTCTCTCTGTCAGCACCAGAGTTGTACTGTCTGCATGGCAGTGACAGCCCAGTGGGGGGCGTGGGTCGTCGGTCGGCCTGTCATGGAGCTGACACTGGAACAATGACTGCAGCAAGTCTGTCGCCAGCCCTGTGTAAGACTGCTCTGGAATCTTTAACTGGTAGTATCGGAGTGGTTCCTGTGTTGTTTCTTTTCCTATTCCTTCCTGTCACTGGAGTGGTCCATCTTCTTGCTGTTTGCAGCTGCTGTCGTGGTTTGATGACGTGTGTGGGGTGAACATGCTGTGCTCTGTCACTGGAGTGGTCCATCTTCTTGCTGTTTGCAGCTGCTGTCGTGGTTTGATGACGTGTGTGGGGTGAACATGCTGTGCTCTGTCACTGGAGTGGTCCATCTTCTTGCTGTTTGCAGCTGCTGTCGTGGTTTGATGACGTGTGTGGGGTGAACATGCTGTGCTCTGTCACTGGAGTGGTCCATCTTCTTGCTGTTTGCAGCTGCTGTCGTGGTTTGATGACGTGTGTGGGGTGAACATGCTGTGCTCTGTCACTGGAGTGGTCCATCTTCTTGCTGTTTGCAGCTGCTGTCGTGGTTTGATGACGTGTGTGGGGTGAACATGCTGTGCTCTGTCACTGGAGTGGTCCATCTTCTTGCTGTTTGCAGCTGCTGTCGTGGTTTGATGACGTGTGTGGGGTGAACATGCTGTGCTCTGTCACTGGAGTGGTCCATCTTCTTGCTGTTTGCAGCTGCTGTCGTGGTTTGATGACGTGTGTGGGGTGAACATGCTGTGCTCTGTCACTGGAGTGGTCCATCTTCTTGCTGTTTGCAGCTGCTGTCGTGGTTTGATGACGTGTGTGGGGTGAACATGCTGTGCTCTGTCACTGGAGTGGTCCATCTTCTTGCTGTTTGCAGCTGCTGTCGTGGTTTGATGACGTGTGTGGGGTGAACATGCTGTGCTCTGTCACTGGAGTGGTCCATCTTCTTGCTGTTTGCAGCTGCTGTCGTGGTTTGATGACGTGTGTGGGGTGAACATGCTGTGCTCTGTCACTGGAGTGGTCCATCTTCTTGCTGTTTGCAGCTGCTGTCGTGGTTTGATGACGCGTGTGGGGTGAACATGCTGTGCTCTGACAGTGACTTCGTGGACCCCCTCCCCCTTTCGCTCACGCACATGCGTTGGTCATGACTTGGCAATAACTTCACGGTGAATGCATTGCTTGACGTTGATTGGAAAAGGAACGTCATTGCTTTTTTCTGTCACAAGATCTGTACATACATGAATTTGCATATGACGTAACGAAGTACGTGAAAATGTCCTGTCCTCAAATCTGTACATACCCAAAACATGCAGTTGTTTAGCGTAAGAAAGCTGTGTGATTCAGATAGTGTTTGTGTGTGTATGTGTGTGTGCGTGTGCGTGTGCGTGTGCGTGTGTGTGTATGAAGAAATACACTGTTAGTATTTTGTGTATGAAAGAGGTCATTTTATCGCTTTGACGTTTGATGTTTGGAACACTGATCTTGATGGTGTGAGTGTAGAAGGTATGTGTTACGTTATACCGAAAATCCATAAGGTCTGTGGTTTTGACAATCTAGATGTATTTGAACAAAAATGGTTATACACATTTGAGCACTGAGTAGTTCCTATTCTTCCCAGCAATGTCCTAATCTTGGGTTCTGTTTATGCTTTGAGTTGTGAGACGTGTGTGAGATGGTCATTGTTAATGACAGTAGACAGGGGTATAGGAGAGCATGGTGTAGTCACTCACTCATTTGCACGGCCCACAAAGTCATTCCGCTGTCTTGGTCTTTTTGAAATGTGTTTACAGGAAAGCTGTTTGACCAAACGATTGTGTCTGCAGGGTTGATTTGTTCGTTTCGCTTTGTTCCGTTCGTGTTTGTTTGTTTTCTGTTTTCATTATTAAAATAGGAGATACTGAGCTTGGAAGACATTGAGGTGTGTTTGTGGGCGTGACTGTGTGCGTGTGTGTGTGTGTGCGTGCGTGCGTGCGTGCGTGCGTGCGTGCGTGCGCGCGCGCGCGTGTGTGTGTTTGTGTGTGTGTGTGTGTGTGTGTGTGTGTGTGTGTGTGTGTGTGTGTGTGTGTGTGTGTGTGTGCGCGCGCGCTAGTTTTAGCATCGTCAAGGTCTGACCGTGTGCGGAATTGCACATATTGGCCACAACACGGACCCCCTTCCTCTTCCTCCGCCGCCGACCTGTCCTGAGCTGAATCAGATACATATGTACTGCTGGGTGGACAGAGAGAAAGGGGCGTTTCTGTCCTTCATGAAGGCAAGGACCATCTTCAGTCTGCTGAAGAACTGAGGGCAAGCCATTTGTTTTGACTGTTAAAAGGTTAGCCAAGGAAAAGTCTACAGGAATGTTGGCCCAAGAGTTAGGGAACCAATCTGCTCCACATTTCACCCGGTTAGCCAGGGAGAAATCTACAGGAATGTTGGCCCAAGAGTTAGGGAACCAATCTGCTCCACATTTCACCCGGTTAGCCAGGGAGAAGTCTACAGGAATGTTGGCCCAAGAGTTAGGGAACCAATCTGCTCCACATTTCACCCGGTTAGCCAGGGAGAAGTCTACAGGAATGTTGGCCCAAGAGTTAGGGAACCAATCTGCTCCACATTTCACCCGGTTAGCCAGGGAGAAGTCTACAGGAATGTTGGCCCAAGAGTTAGGGAAACAATCTGCTCCACATTTCACCCAGCAGCTGTTGGCCAGACTCCAACCCGCCACCACATGCGGTGAGATCTCCTGAAGAGGCCACGGGATCATCGGCCCACCAATGACGCCATGTCGGCCGGCAGACGTAGGACGGAATCAGTTATCACTGTATCAGTATTGCGGATACCATGACCCAACAGGGAATTCCCTCGAGTTTCCCCACCAATGGCAAAGTAGTTGACAGAATATGGCTAATCCTGAAGCCCGACATAGATATATCAATGTTCGTAAATGAGAGGGACAGAGATGGAAACAAAGACTTAATTGAAACCATTTTTTACTTTAACTTCCTAGCATTTAACATCCACTTCTTCTCTGATCGGAACAAACTAAAACAGATCAAAATGGACAACTCCTCGAATTAATTCCAGCGACTGTTTCCCCTTAAGGACCCAAATAATGACGTCTTCTGATTGGTAGGAAGATAGGTCGGAATTCTTACGTCCGTCTTGGTAGCAGGATTGTCGGTACAACATTCTCACCCTGAACTCGTGAAGTTCACCGCTGACCTTTCACCTTACTGTATGCTCTCGTGTAGTGTTCAACGGAGACAGCTTGCGGTGGCTGGGACGCCTGCGATTGGAAACGAGACACTGTCATAGCAACATCACTGAACATGAGGAACTGTTGGCAGCGTTCTGACGTAAGGCATCAACAACAACGGGATCAATGCCA
Source organism: Conus ventricosus (assembly GCA_018398815.1). Taxonomy (NCBI): domain Eukaryota; kingdom Metazoa; phylum Mollusca; class Gastropoda; order Neogastropoda; family Conidae; genus Conus; species Conus ventricosus. The sequence goes on along the minus strand of CM031603.1, from coordinate 99,496,301 downwards.
ACACGGACACCTGGATCATACAGCTGGCAGTCAGTTCAGTGGACAGACTTCAGTCGCTACCAGCCCTAGACACATGTGGGCCTCCTGATTCCTACCACCTAGACACATGTGGGCCTCCTGATTCCTACCACCCTAGACACATGTGGGCCTACTGATTCCTACCACCCTAGACACATGTGGGCCTACTGATTCCTACCAGCCCTAGACACATGTGGGCCTACTGATTCCTACCACCCTAGACACATGTGGGCCTACTGATTCCTACCACCCTAGACACATGTGGACCTACTGATTCCTACCAGCCCTAGACACATTGTGGACCTACTGATTCCTACCACCCTAGAACATGTGGGCCTACTGATTCCTACCACCCTAGACACATGTGGACCTACTGATTCCTACCACCCTAGACACATGTGGGCCTACTGATTCCTACCGACCTAGACACATGTGGGCCTACTGATTCCTACCGACCCTAGACACATGTGGGCCTACTGATTCCTACCAGCCCTAGACACATGTGGGCCTACTGATTCCTACCACCCTAGACACATGTGGGCCTACTGATTCCTACCACCCTAGACACATGTGGGCCTACTGATTCCTACCACCCTAGACACATGTGGGCAACTGATTCCTACCACCACTATCATACACCCTCGGAGAGGACGACTGCACCGCATGTCTTTACTCCATTGATGATGTGCAGCCGGACTCGTTTGAGCTAAGATCATTGATTTGCAATGTAATATAGTCCTCGCTGTGCATGGTTTTATCTCATAAATGCTCGATGTGTTCGAACTTCAACTGAATCGACGGCAGTGAAGACACAGGCCATTAATGTTTGGAGGGGAGCGAAAGGGAGGTAAACACGGAAAATACCCAGAAGTCGATAGGTCGGCTTGATCACGATAGCACTCGTCCAGTACACTGCTGTGAAGCGTGCAGACAGTTTTGAACTCCATTATCCTTGGGGGCTTGATGCTCAGGACACGTGCATCAGGTGTCAACGAGAGATGACTCCAGGCGGAAAATGAAACACGGGCAGAGACAGAGTACGTTCTATCCTCGCCACCTGTATTGGGCCTCTCAAACTGTTTAACAGAGACAGAGTAAGTTGTATCATCGCCACCTGTATTGGGCCTCTCAAACTGTTTAACAGAGACAGAGTACGTTCTATCCTCGCCACCTGTATTGGGCCTCTCAAACTGTTTAACAGAGACAGAGTACGTTCTATCCTCGCCACCTGTATTGGGCCTCTCAAACTGTTTAACAGAGACAGAGTCTATCCTCGGCACCTGTATTGGGCCTCTCAAACTGTTTAAAAGAGACAGAGTACGTTCTATCCTCGCCACCTGTATTGGGCCTCTCAAACTGTTTAACAGAGACAGAGTACGTTCTATCCTCGCCACCTGTATTGGGCCTCTCAAACTGTTTAACAGAGACAGAGTAAGTTCTATCCTTGCCACCTGTATTGGGCCTCTCAAACTGTTTAACAGAGACAGAGTCTATCCTCGTCACCTGTATTGGGCCTCTCAAACTGTTTAACAGAGACAGAGTCTATCCTCGAAACCTGTATTGGGCCTCTCAAACTGTTTAACAGAGACAGAGTACGTTCTATCCTCGCCACCTGTATTGGCCCTCTCAAACTGTTTAACAGAGACAGAGTACGTTCTATCCTCGCCACCTGTATTGGGCCTCTCAAACTGTTTAACAGAGACAGAGTACGTTCTATCCTCGCCACCTGTATTGGGCCTCTCAGACTGTTTAACAGAGACAGAGTAAGTTCTATCCTCGCCACCTGTATTGGGCCTCTCAAACTGTTTAACAGAGACAGAGTACGTTCTATCCTCGCCACCTGTATTGGGCCTCTCAAACTGTTTAACAGAGACAGAGTACGTTCTATCCTCGCCACCTGTATTGGGCCTCTCAAACTGTTTAACAGAGACAGAGTACGTTCTATCCTCGCCACCTGTATTGGGCCTCTCAAACTGTTTAACAGAGACAGAGTACGTTTCTATCCTCGCCACCTGTATTGGGCCTCTCAAGCTGTTTAACAGAGACAGAGTACGTTCTATCCTCGCCACCTGTATTGGGCCTCTCAAACTGTTTAACAGAGACAGAGTACGTTCTATCCTCGCCATCTGTATTGGGCTTCTCAAACTGTTTAACAGAGACAGAGTACGTTCTATCCTCGCCACCTGTATTCGGCCTCTCAAACTGTTTAACAGAGACAGAGTACGTTCTATCCTCGCCACCTGTATTGGGCCTCTCAAACTGTTTAACAGAGACAGAGTACGTTCTATCCTCGCCACCTGTATTGGGCCTCTCAAACTGTTTAACAGAGACAGAGTACGTTCTATCCTCGCCACCTGTATTGGGCCTCTCAAACTGTTTAACAGAGACAGAGTCTATCCTCGCCACCTGTATTGGGCCTCTCAAACTGTTTAACAGAGACAGAGTACGTTCTATCCTCGCCACCTGTATTGGGCCTCTCAAACTGTTTAACAGAGACAGAGTCTATCCTCGCCACCTGTATTGGGCCTCTCAAACTGTTTAACAGAGACAGAGTACGTTCTATCCTCGCCACCTGTATTGGGCCTCTCAAACTGTTTAACAGAGACAGAGTCTATCCTCGCCACCTGTATTGGGCCTCTCAAACTGTTTAACAGAGACAGAGTACGTTCTATCCTCGCCACCTGTATTGGCCTCTCAAACTGTTTAACAGAGACAGAGTACGTTCTATCCTCGCCACCTGTATTGGGCCTCTCAAACTGTTTAACAGAGACAGAGTATGTTCTATCCTCGCCACCTGTATTGGGCCTCTCAAACTGTTTAAACAGAGACAGAGTCTATCCTCGCCACCTGTATTGGGCCTCTCAAACTGTTTAACAGAGACAGAGTACGTTCTATCCTCGCCACCTGTATTGGGCCTCTCATACTGTTTATACAGAAACAGAGTACGTTCTATCCTCGCCACCTGTATTGGGCCTCTCAAACTGTTTACAGAGACAGAGTACGTTCTATCCTCGCCACCTGTATTGGGCCTCTCAAACTGTTTAACAGAGACAGAGTCTATCCTCGCCACCTGTATTGGGCCTCTCAAACTGTTTAACAGAGACAGAGTCTATCCTCGCCACCTGTATTGGGACTCTCAAACTGTTTAACAGAGACAGAGTACATTCTGTCCTCGCCACCTGTATTGGGCCTCTCAAACAGTTTAACAGAGACAGAGTCTATCCTCGCCACCTGTATTGGGCCTCTCAAACTGTTTAACAGAGACAGAGTACGTTCTATCCTCGCCACCTGTTTTGGGCCTCTCAAACTGTTTAACAGAGACAGAGTACGTTCTATCCTCGCCACCTGTATTGGGCCTCTCAAACTGTTTAACAGAGACAGAGTACGTTCTATCCTCGCCACCTGTATTGGGCCTCTCAAACTGTTTAACAGAGACAGAGTCTATCCTCGCCACCTGTATTGGGCCTCTCAAACTGTTTAACAGAGACAGAGTACGTTCTATCCTCGCCACCTGTATTGGGCCTCTCATACTGTTTAACAGAAACAGAGTACGTTCTATCCTCGCCACCTGTATTGGGCCTCTCAAACTGTTTAACAGAGACAGAGTACGTTCTATCCTCGCCACCTGTATTGGGCATCTCAAACTGTTTAACAGAGACAGAGTCTATCCTGGCCACCTGTATTGGGCCTCTCAAACTGTTTAACAGAGACAGAGTCTATCCTCGCCACCTGTATTGGGACTCTCAAACTGTTTAACAGAGACAGAGTACATTCTGTCCTCGCCACCTGTATTGGGCCTCTCAAACAGTTTAACAGAGACAGAGTCTATCCTCGCCACCTGTATTGGGCCTCTCAAACTGTTTACAGAGACAGAGTACGTTCTATCCTCGCCACCTGTTTTGGGCCTCTCAAACTGTTTAACAGAGACAGAGTACGTTCTATCCTCGCCACCTGTATTGGGCCTCTCAAACTGTTTAACAGAGACAGAGTACGTTCTATCCTCGCCACCTGTATTGGGCCTCTCAAACTGTTTAACAGAGACAGAGTCTATCCTCGCCACCTGTATTGGGCCTCTCAAACTGTTTAACAGAGACAGAGTACGTTCTACCCTCGCCACCTGTATTGGGCCTCTCAAACTGTTTAACAGAGACAGAGTCTATCCTCGCCGCCTGTATTGGGCCTCTCAAACTGTTTAACAGAGACAGAGTCTATCCTCGCCACCTGTATTGGGCCTCTCAAACTGTTTAACAGAGACAGAGTCTATCCTCGCCACCTGTATTGGGCCTCTCTCAAACTGTTTAACTGAGACAGAGTACGTTCTACCCTCGCCACCTGTATTGGGCCTCTCAAAACTGTTTAACAGAGACAGAGTCTATCCTCGCCACCTGTATTGGGCCTCTCAAACTGTTTAACAGAGACAGAGTCTATCCTCGCCACCTGTATTGGGCCTCTCAAACTGTTTAACAGAGACAGAGTACGTTTCTACCCTCGCCACCTGTATTGGGCCTCTCAAACTGTTTAACAGAGACAGAGTCTATCCTCGCCGCCTGTATTGGGCCTCTCAAACTGTTTAACAGAGACAGAGTTTTATCCTCGCCACCTGTATTGGGCCTCTCAAACTGTTTAACAGAGACAGAGTCTATCCTCGCCACCTGTATTGGGCTCTCAAACTGTTTAACAGAGACAGAGTCTATCCTCGCCACCTGTACTGGGCCTCCCAAGTTGCTTAAAGTGCGGATCCTGTGCTGACCGCAAGATGTTCAGCTTGCTTGCTGAGTTTTCCATGTAAACCTTTCTCTGTGTTCCGTCAGTCTCTCACCACGGCCCAGTCTCTCACAACGGCCCAGTCTCTCACCACGGCCCAGTCTCTCACAACGGCCCAGTCTCTCACAACGGCCCAGTCTCTCACCACGGCCCAGTCTCTCACCACGGCCCAGTCTCTCACCACGGCCCAGTCTCTCACCACGGCCAAGTCTTTCACCACGGCCCAGTCTCTCACCACGGCCCAGTCTCTCACAACGGCCAAGTCTTTCACCACGGCCCAGTCTCTCACAACGGCCCAGTCTCTCACCACGGCCCAGTCTCTCACAACGGCGGGTCATGACTGTCCCTTCAATGTCTGCATCCTTTACATCAGAAACGAGCATGAAGTTGATGAGGTTCATAATGATAATGAGGAAACTAGTGTGCCTGCTGCTAATGCTGCTGTAAGTAGTTACCACCCCCCAATGAAATGATGGGAAAAATAACAATAATAACACAGGGTTCGTAACAAAAATAGTTTAACAGACGCTGGAGAGAGAGAGAGAGAGAGAGAGAGAGAGAGAGAGAGAGAGAGAGAGAGAGAGAGAGAGAGAGAGAGAGAGAGAGAGAGAGAGGCAGGCAGACAGACAGACAGACAGACAGACCATAAATTTTCAGAGAACAACCGTCAGAACGTCGACCAGTGTATTAGACGTCAAGGAATGGATATACCTCTGCAGGAGAGAAAACAAATCCCGCCCCTTCTTTGGCGTAGATGATGAGAGCCTTGGGAGAGCTGCTAGAAAACGTTTGTCCAAGCAGAAGGTTTCAGCATCCCCACAGTTACTTCAGCTTGACTTGGCCACGCGAGCCGCAACGACTCACCTCTCCTCCCGCCCTCCCTCTCCTCCTCCTCCTCCTAAACTCCCGTCCCTCCTCTCTCCTCCTCCTCCCTAACCCCCCCCCCCCCCCCCCCCCCCCCCCTGTCATCATCTTCTTCTCTTTCCACCAAAAAGTAGAGTCCCCGCCATTTCGTGGCTGGAGGTACAGTTTGGCAATGAAAGAGCTGAGAGAGATGGTAGAACGCCGGATTCGTAATCATGGTGATCCTAGGGTTTCGGGTTCGAATCTCCGCCGAGCCGTTTCGGTACAGGGGGATTTTCCCCTCGGAGTTAACATTGGTTCTGACTCCATTTCCAAACAGTCCTTCAAATGAGACCATAAACCGAGCTTCCATGTGTGAACGCACGCATAACATCTTGCAGACACGTAAAATCCCATCACCAACGTTCGGAAGAGAAGGCCAGTTCAGCCGTTGATATGGATGACACGTTACACATGTCATGCACATCGAAAGAATGAAAGAGTTGTTATATTGAATGGACGGTGTTGACTGGATGACACTGGAAACGACTGGATGAAGCGCCAACAGGCAGCTCTTCAGTCAGTTCTGCCAAGGTAGGCAGCCCGTTGTGTATACGAGAATGCGGATTGTAAAGCGCTTAGAGCTTGGTCTCTGGCCGGGGATAGGCGCTATACTAGTGCTCTGTTTAAAAACAATGATGGAGGGGGAACAGGATACTGAAGGGAAGAAAGGCAGAAAGATGGGGAATATGACGAAGACGAAAAGACGATGAGGGAAGAAAAGGATAAGTGACGACGGAGAACGAAAAAAGGCGGAGAAAGAAAAGACGAAGGAGGAAGAAAGGAGAGGAAGACAACGATGGAGAAGAAAAAGAAGCTGAAGACTGAAGATCAAGAATCCTCTTCATCATCGACTTCTTGGTTGTCGTCGGCGTCATTGTCGTTTTCAGCATCGTCTTCCTGTCTTATATTTGTATGCTTTAGGCAAATTCACATGCCCGGCGTAGCTGGATTTGGGGTGAGAAAAACATGATTTACAGCAAACAGGGTATAAATGAAAGAGAACGTGAAAGAGAGCCAGTGGGAAAGAGAGAGAGAGAGGGAGGGAGGGAGAGAGAGAGAGGAGAGAGAGAGAGAGAGAGAGAGAGAGAGAAGACAGACAGACAGACAGACAGACAGACAGACAGACAGAAGCAGAGAGAGAGAGAGAGAGAGAGAGAGAGAGAGAGAGAGAGACAGACAGACAGACAGACAGACAGAGACAGAGAGAGAGAGAGAGAGAGAGAGAGAGAGAGAGAGAGAGAGAGAGAGCATACAATACGACAGGACAATTTATTCAGATGAAACCCACTGTCTGTACTGGAGGAACACGTTGCGAAAGAAAGACAATTCTCCCTGGAATCGATGTCCGTGCATATGTACGCACGGCGCAGAACTTGACGGCTAAGACCCAGCTTCAGCCATGTAGTCTGTGACTCAGCAAGTCTTCTGTCTTCAATCCACTCTGTCCACACGGGCGTGTTTGCAGGGAGGATGGAGCGTGTTTCAAACCCACAGAAGCTCAACGGAGACCAGGCTGCTGACGCTTGGTTTTTCTCCAGTTGGCGACTGGCGGAGAGTTTCGCGCAATGTTGGAACTGCGCAAGAATATGAACTATGCTTAACGTTTAGATCTGTACGTATACAGAATTCCTTAGTAAAAAAAAAAAGAAAAAAAAAAGAATAATAATGTTTTTTAAAGGCAGAGCGACAGCCGTACTTGACCCAAACATTGGCATTTCTATGAACCCAGTCTGTGACAGCGCTGCACGTGGCCTTTCCTGTGTATGATTTGCTGAAGTAGGCCAAGTAGATGTTCCTTCATTGGTCAGCAAATCTAGTCGGAAAGTACTTCACAAACAGCAAGGGAAGAGAGAGAGAGAGAGAGAGAGAGAGAGAGAGAGAGAGAGAGAGAGAGAGAGAGAGAGAGAGAGAGGGGTGGGGGGAGGGGGGGAAGGAGGGTGGGGCTGGGAGAAGAGACAGAGCTACAGAAAGGGTCGAAAGGGTGACAAGAGAGAGAGAGAGAGAGAGAGAGAGAGAGAGAGAGAGAAAGAGAGAGAGAGAGAGAGAGAGAGAGAGAGAGAGAGAGAGAGAGAGATGATGGGAGTAAGGAGAGAGAGAAGGCTGAAAGAGGAGAGAAAGACTGACAGAAAGGGCTTGAGAGAACATAATACCAATCTTTTCTTCAGATGAAGCCCCAAACCCCATGCTGAAGGGGGTGTCATAACGGCATCATATACCAATCCTAATATGTAACAAAGTGAAATGATGGAAAACTGTACATATGTTACAAAAAGCAAAGGACATCAAGACATTACTGTCCGAATTCTCTTGTTTGTTTCATGAATATACATGGCTAAATTCAAAAGAATGCTCTCGTTCCTTGTCAATGGGAAGAGAATTAGCTTGAAATACCTGGTTCGATGTCATATTTGGATTGAATAAGTTTTATTCTAAGGTCGTTGAGAGCAGGACAACAACAAAAAATGTATTTCATCTTTTCTCGCTCTAATACAGAGTTGCCATGTCGGTTCACTTTTAACAACATGACTACACTGAGGCGATGGCATGCGATGTCAGACACGCCAAATCTACATTTTGTCATTGCACATTTGATAAATGCATTCACTTTTTTCCCAATATAAGGTTCTAACACATGTGTCGGTTTAAAGAGTTTATACTGAGCAAATCTATCACTGTTCTACATATGATCATGCCAGTCATACCGCCTCCTATCAGCAAACCTTGTTTAAAACAATTCAGAAATTCTGATATATTTTCAATTCCTTGAATTATCCCAAACAAATCCAAATCCATGGACACTGTCGACCATTGGAAGCCCATGTCCTCTTACGATTATTATCTGAACTTAGCACGCTGTAACCTTTGAAGGATATCCTGCCGTCATTCTTTCTTGTTGAATTGAGGCAGTGTTTTTTCCTATACATTTGTAGTGAGATTTTTTAAAATATATTGGATATCTTCCGAGTTCATCATAAACTAGATCGTTAGGCGCTTCAGCGCATACAGGTGAGCTTTTTCAATTCAGGAACCTCTTTCAAAGGCCCGTACCTCTGCTCCATGTTGTAAACTTGGCTGCAACTGTGAATCAAATCATTCTGTAAAAACACTGAACGAATTCCAATCTAACTGTTTAACCTTCTCTTCGATAATGGTATTTACCCAAACAGCTGGAAAGTATCCGTAATGTGAGCATTATTCAAGAGGGGCGAGGCTAACAATGTCATTTATTATAGAGGTATTTTATTATGTAATATCTGGAGGAAACTTGACAGCCCTGTTATTTATAGTAGATTGCATGAATGGGTAAGTCAGAACAATATCACTGCAGAACATCAGGCAGGGTTAATGGGTAAGTCAGAACAATGTCACTGCAGAACATCAGGCAGGATTAATGGGTAAGTCAGAACAATGTCACTGCAGAACATCAGGCAGGGTTAATGGGTAAGTCAGAACAATGTCACTGCAGAACATCAGGCAGGGTTAATGGGTAAGTCAGAACAATGTCACTGCAGAACATCAGGCAGGGTTAATGGGTAAGTCAGAACAATGTCACTGCAGAACATCAGGCAAGGTTCAACAGAGCTTATTCCCACAGTCAAGAGAGAGAGAGAGAGAGAGAGAGAGAGAGAGAGAGAGAGAGGCAGATAATAAAACATTCACCTTCTCTTCCTCCTCATTTGCTGGCCTGCGCCGTGTACACGCGCCGTTTGCTTTGAGAAAAGAAGAGTTAATCAGAGGGAATCCAGCGATTGCACACTGCATCACCCCCCAATAGCCCTCACTCCGCTGCCCGCCCCCCCCCCCCCCCCCCCCCCCCCACCAATAGCTCTCACTCCACTGCACCCCCACCCCAGTAACCCTCACTCCGCTCAGGCGCTCTCCTGTGGCCAAACGTGCATGTCGGGGCCAGGAGGACGCTTAGTTTAGCCTGCATGGCTTCCCCGGAAACGTCAAACTGCAATACGACAGTTCCCTGCATCAAAAAGACTGGGGGGTGGAAAACCGTGGGGGAGGGGGTGGAGGGGGGAGGGGAGGGGAAAGGGGTACGGGGAGGCACGGAATGAGGAGTCCATGTTTCTGCTCTGTAGGCAGTCTGGTATTGCAGAATGAGTGGAGATGCTGACAGCGCCATGTTTCTCCTCTGTAGGCAGTCTGGTATTGCAGAATGAGTGGAGATGCTGACAGCGCCATGTTTCTCCTCTGTAGGCAGTCTGGTATTGCAGAATGAGTGGAGATGCTGACAGCGCCATGTTTCTCCTCTGTAGGCAGTCTGGTATTGCAGAATGAGTGGAGATGCTGACAGCGCCATGTTTCTCCTCTGTAGGCAGTCTGGTATTGCAGAATGAGTGGAGATGCTGACAGCGCCATGTTTCTCCTCTGTAGGCAGTCTGGTATTGCAGAATGAGTGGAGATGCTGACAGCGCCATGTTTCTCCTCTGTAGGCAGTCTGGTATTGCAGAATGAGTGGAGATGCTGACAGCGCCATGTTTCTCCTCTGTAGGCAGTCTGGTATTGCAGAATGAGTGGAGATGCTGACAGCGCCATGTTTCTCCTCTGTAGGCAGTCTGGTATTGCAGAATGAGTGGAGATGCTGACAGCGCCATGTTTCTCCTCTGTAGGCAGTCTGGTATTGCAGAATGAGTGGAGATGCTGACAGCGCCATGTTTCTCCTCTGTAGGCAGTCTGGTATTGCAGAATGAGTGTGAGATGCTGACAGCGCCATGTTTCTCCTCTGTAGGCAGTCTGGTACTGCAGAATGAGTGGAGATGCAGACAGCGGATCTGGACAGAAGAGTGTGAGGCATGGAAGGAAGGCGTCATAGCCAGATACTAACCATCAGACCTATTGATCGTGTCGCCAGGGAACATGTACAAAGTTCCATCAGACCTATTGATCGTGTCGCCAGGGAACATGTACAAAGTTCCATCAGACCTATTGATCGTGTCGCCAGGGAACATGTACAAAGTTCCAGTGGCCATGTAACAAGCTGCAGTGGCCATGTAACAAGCTGCAGTGGCCATGTAACAAGCTCCAGTGGCCAGGCCACATACAACAGGCCTCCACACAACACGTGTGGGAGGGAGAAGGAGAGGAAGAAAGAAAAAAAAGAAAGAAATGGACGGATAACATTGCAGAACGGACAGGGAAGCCATTGGGAGAGCCCCAGGCCTTGGCCCATCGCTGACAGAGCTGGACAGAAGCCCCAAGCCATGGCCCATCACTGACAGAGCCCCAGACCTTGGTACATCACTGACAGAGCCCCAGGCCTTGGCCCATCGCTGACAGAGCTGGACAGAAGCCCCAGAACTTGGCACATCACTGACAGAGCCCCAGACCTTGGCCCATCACTGACAGAGCCCCAGACCTTGGCCCATCACTGACAGAGCCCCAGACCTTGGCACATCACTGACAGAGCCCCAGACCTTGGCCCATCACTGACAGAGCCCCAGACCTTGGCCCATCACTGGCAGAGCCCCAGATCTTGGCACATCTGACAGAGCCCCAGACCTTGGCACATCACTGACAGAGCCCCAGACCTTGGCACATCACTGACAGAGCCCCAGACCTTGGCACATCACTGACAGAGCCCCAGACCTTGGTACATCACTGACAGAGCCCCAGACCTTGGCACATCACTGACAGAGCCCCAGACCTTGGCACATCACTGCCAGAAGTTTGTCAGGCTCGCTAAGACCTGAACTAACTAGGGAGGGACAGACAGACTTACAGACCTACAATACCTAACGCCCCAACTCAAATAAGCAGTCCAGAAACAGATGAACAGTTCACACATGTATAATTGCATTCAAACTACGACACCGGGGTCCATAACATTGAATATTCCACTCACTACCCACACAATCACTTTCTCTCAAACTCAAACATTCAACCACTTAACACAATTCGCACACAGAATTCTAGTCACACACACACCCTTGCACAACCAAACTAACACAAGGTCATGAAATTAATTAACAACTAACCTTAATTCGGGTCAAATCCCAATGTGCCCAGCCTGGTGCGATGCATCGCTACCATGCAATACAACTCACGCGACTGACAACACCTTGGCGATTGGCCCAACAGGACACTGTGAATCCGAGACTTACTCAACAAATTCACTTACTGGCTCATACACAAGCCAGCAACCAGGGAATGAACTCCGACACAATGACATACCAAACACCAATATAGAATGCCCAGAACTACAATTTGGTAACCCAATGACAGACCAATCACTGAAATAGAATGCACAAAACTACAACAATTCTGTAATGTTCACACACTTTCAAGATTAATTAAACCGGGTCACATTCCAACAACTGGGCACTTAAAGCACGCATGATCAATTAATAATCCAGTAACTGGGTTGCTATGAAATACTCGCACAGAATGGGCCAACCAAGTTGTCCAAATGTAAAAAATGTTGATATAAATGTTTCTTGCCACCACACAAAAGACAATTTGTCTTGAAAACCTGTGCAGCTTGCTACACACAAGTAATGACTAATTAGCCAACAACTAAACCAGCTATGCAATGATATTAACTAAATAAATTTAAAGTCACTACGGATTTTTGCTAGTGTCTTTCACACACTGGGTAGTCCGCTCCACGACCGATGAACGATGGCTCACTTCCTTGATCCTGGAAATAATGTCCAATGCTGTTACCTCAAAACAGCCCTGTTTGTCGTCAACATTCACATGTACCACTCGGACTGTCACAGCAACAGGAAGAGTAGCCCACGCTGTGTCACTCCTCACACAGGGATCCCGTCACCAGCTAAGGCAGGATTACAGGGAGATATCTGTGGACACATACAGGCGCATCCCCACTAAGAATCTATCATGAATCCCATAGTACCCTACACATACTAAATTCATATTCATCATGAGCACAACCCGTGGGAGTCAAAATCACTACTGTGAATATTCTGTCTCTTAACTAACTAACCTATTCCAATCAAAAGATGCACCCAATGGTAACCTTATTCAAATGAAAACCAGCGTTAGCAATTAGCTTTAGTCTAATTATTATCCATTTGTATAAAAGGAAAGAGATTTCCAGACAGACTGTACACAGCTTATTTTACAAAACATCAGTGCTACACAGTAGTACACAATCAAAGTCAAACTTCAGTCCGACTTAATCACACAGCCCGGTCCGACTCCATAGCCACTATTAAGTACTTTCCTTAGATAGCAGAACAACCTTAAAAAACATGCATGGCTTCCCACACAATTCCCAATGTTAGGAACAAGGTCCAAACATATGTAACTTGGAAAACAAGAGATAACAGATGCAGATACTTATTGCCCGAAATACATCGGTCGGTCACTGTCACTGCCACTGCTGTAAACATCACTTACAACTTACAGCCTATGTCCGAACCATGGGGCAACCACACACACACCACATAACTACCCCCAAAACACTTCTGGACTGTCAATCTTTGTTAACGTTGATCTCTAGCTGAAATATCCAGCTGGCTTACTCCAACTGACTGAGCAATGCACATAGGGTTGACAAACATATCATCATAAAGTTGACAACATATCATCATATGCAACTTAAAACCAACAATTTCAAACAATGGGCTGTCTCCCCTGATTAACTTCCAGACAGGTGCCAACAGTACTAGCAACCACACAAATACATACATAATTCCTGGTCTGGCATTCATGCCTGCTAATAAGACTAACAGATCATACTGACACCGACCGGTTCCAGTGGCTGAAATTACTGAAAGATCACACAAATGAATGTACTCACACATGCACAAAACACCCTACATTGATCGTACATGCCCAAAATCATATCGTCGTATATAACTACTCAATGCAATCATTACACTGTTTAATTACAAAACCCATAGCCCTTCCTGGCACTAACACAGCCCCTTGCCTGGCACCTCAGACAGCTTCCAGCCTCCAGCTGCCCAAATCAACCAATAAAGATAAGGATTTCCTTCTGAGTTCCCCCGTATCCTGGCTCAATCCAACCACAACCAGGTTCAGATGATAGGATTACTAAAATGTCTACACTGAATTATACCAAACGTACCTTGAACCAACACGTGTCCGGCCCAACTCCGAGATGGGTTGTCCAGCGCCACCAAGGCCATCCCCAGACCGGCACGTCTACAGCACCCAACCACAGCAACCAAGTCTTCACCCACCAAGGTTTCAGGTACACAGGTTACAGTTCAACAAGAACGCAGCAACCAAGTCTTCATCCCACCAGGGTCTCGGAAACACCGGTTACAGTTCAACAAGAACGCAGCAACCAAGTCTTCACCCCACCAGGGTCTCGGGAACACCTGTTACAGTTCAACACGAATGCAGCAACCAAGTCTTCACAAATTACAGTAACGACAGTCCTTCTACTGTACCTCCAACAGCGAGAAGAATATAATTACACAGAAACACAGAATCAGTCCCCTCCAGACTCAAGGCAGCTCCGCTAATCCTTAAGCCCGAACCCTGAACACAAGGTTCCTAAAAGGATTCACCAGGACTTCCAACATAGAATCGACACACACAATGTCAGAGACTTCCACTCTGAAAAACAGCTGCAAAAAACACTGAGCGACAGTTCACCTAACCCCCAGCCTGCTTTACAGTAAACTTGGCTGTGATTGGATAATTCAACGTAAGGTTAACTATGATTGGGCAACTCACAGTGAGGATGATGCATGACCCAATTTTCCCACTTCCACAAAAAAACACTAAAAAGTTCAAGATACCTCCCTACCCTCTCCCAAGCTGTGCTGTCACACAGATATCCACTGACGCACACACACGCATGCGACGTGAGCGGAAATGTTCGCCGGCTCACCCCAGCACATATAGAGGAAATATTGACTCTGATGCGAACCACGCAAGATACACAGAGAACAGGGAAAGGGGCATTCTGGGCCACTTCCGCCCTCACCCAGTTTCGGGCGAAAGTAACCCAGAATGCCCCTTTCCCTGTTCTCTGACAAGTAAGACTTCAATAACTAAAAAATAAACGATTATTTACAAACAAACGTACTGCGTAGGGTTATCCGTTTTCAATACTAATTTACTAAACTTTTTAGATTTCAGTTTTTGCTTAATCTTGTGTTTTTCCTGGTCATTTTCAATAACATCATTTTCGCGCAAACATTCTTCAAATGAGTCTCTGTCTTTCATGTGAAATAGAACTACAGTCTTTAACTGTTCTCTAAAGTCTTTTAAAACTGAGTTATATTTTTGACATAAAATCCACACACTTATTCCAGCATGTCTTCCACTGAAAGCTAGTTTCGACAAAGTGTTTCTCTTTTTAACTATGTCTCTTTCTGCCGAACAGTCATCTATAATAAATAGTGTCTGCGTTCCTTCAAACAGTCTATAAAACTGTTCTAGACACTCACTCAGTTTATTGCTAGGATTAACTAAAAATATGTTATCATCAGTCCATATAAACCTTCTATTATGATATGCTTTGTTCCATTTAAGTGTTGGACAGAAAACCACAATATGATTAAAATTATAACGATAAACTGTTTGTAATAGGTCGAGGACAAATATTGTTTTTCCACAACCAGTCTGTCCACAAATCAATGAACAATGAGGGGTTTTTGTCATAAAGTTTAACTGCTCCATAGTTTTTATACTAGAATTTAATCTAATCCAGTTATTGTTTTTATCATGCTCTCTGTCAAAACTTGTTCAGTATAATAAAACCCTATGAGGCCTAAATGTGTAAGATTAATCCAATTTAGTCCTGTAAGATTGTTTCTATTTAAGTCAACAGTGATTTTGTTGCTTGTTGTTATGATCTTAATATCCTCGCCATTGTGAAGAACGACGACAACAACGTTAAGACGTTTAACGTCTAAGTTTTGCCAGCTAATATTAATTCCTTTTATAAGGTCATCACTAACGCCCACAACCCCATCCCTCTCCACATCTTTAAAGACAGAAATTTCAAATATCATTGTGAACGTGTCTCCTAATTTTCTGCTTGGAAAGAACTGTAATTTTGTAGAAGCTTTTTTTACAACTGTTTCTTTTCTGTGGAGGATGTACTGTTTTTTCCCATACGGCGTTATTTCAATTTCTTTTCGACTATTATCGTCCGGTATAAGACTTACATGTAAAGGGCCAGAGTTGAATGCTTTTCTGAAACTTTTTTGGCGGTCAAAAAATGTAAATGGGCTTATGAATTCAAATTTTATTTCCCATTCTAAATATGGTTCTAAGTGCCATTTGAGGTCAGGTTTTCGAACTATTTTATATTCATACTGCCAAACATTATTGGCTTCTAGATTGCGTAGTTGTTTATAGTTTAGGAACCTTTTGTTGTCGTCAACTCTTTGCGGTTTATAATCACCATCTTTTGTGTACTCAAAACCATACAAAGTACCTATCTACCATTCTGATCAAAAGTCAGCAACGTCTGCAAGGTCTTTTTAATTCTAAGGTTTATAACCTCACAGGAGTAATGTAAACTCCTGGATTTTCTGGCCCACGCGATAATTATTTTTTAGTAGCGTATTTTTTTATTTCCCAAAACAATGTGCAGGTTATCACATTTCACGACTTTCCCTGTTTAGTCTTGATTTTTATCATTAAATGATCAACCCTCCACAAACTAATCTTTTAAACTGTACATTAGGGAATTGTTTTAATTTCGTAATCGCACTATCAGCTTTTCCCTGACGGAAGAGCTCTTAAACAGTTGAGGGGCTTCCGTAATTATAAGTTTTATCAGTGCTCAGCTCATCCAAATGATATTAGAGTAATGAATTGTAATGCAAGATTGTAGCGGATTTCTCCCAATTATAAGTGTTTGTTTTTGGTGAAACTTAAAGCTATGATTGTCAGCTTCAAAGCCTAACATTTTAGCTAGCTCTATCAGCAAAAAGGTAATGTGCTATTTTCTTCTTCAGTTTGAATGTTAACTTTGTTTTTAGATTCGCATTGTTAAGTTTGAGAGTCATGTTTAAAGTTACTAATGCTTTCTTTAGTGTGCAATTACCGTATTAACATCAGCGATTTGTTAACTGGTCTAACTTTGTTCCATGTCTTGTCAACTTTTAGAACGTTATTTTCTTCCTGGATTCATTTTTATTAAACCATACGACTTTGTTAAAATATTTCATTGACGTGCAACATTTTGGCTACGATTCGTTTTCAATAGCATGTTCTAAAAACGATAGGACGGTCTTGGAGTTGTTATTGTTACAAACATTTTTTTTAACGAAATAAAAAAATGAGTGCATTCAAATATTTACTGCGTGCAAAATATTCTGTGGGCACGTACATCTTAAAAATATAGCAATCCTACTCTTGACATTGCTGTGACCCAGATGCCTCTTTCTAAAAAGGTGTGTACCCAATTGAAGAGCTATCTTAACCCTCTATTGAAAACGACAACATCAAGAAAGCGTGTTTTGTCCTTCTAAGCCAGTTTTATCAGAACAGTTAAACTTTGCGGTGTTTTGCGCATCAAAGGGTGTGGAGTGCGTTTTGCCGATCATTTAAATCACCATGATCCTTTGGTGAGGTCAGTGTACAGTTTTTCATTTCTATGTACACCTTCAGACGTATTTTGGCTGAATTGCAAAGCGCCATTGCCAAAATGAACAAACCGTTTAATCACCACTCAGCAACAGGATAGACTTGATGGCTTTGAAAGGATCTGTAACGAATCCTTATTAACTTCAGACAGGCTTTAGACAAAAGTTAGATCATAATCATGGCCTAGGCGACTTTATTTTCGGGGGGGGCACGCTCAGAAAGTATAACGATGACTGGCATCCTCCTTCAAAACTTTTTCTTTTCAGGCAAACTGTTCAGCCTGGGTCCCTACAGCAAGAGCATAAAACAAGCATGGACAACATTTTCTTAGACACTTCTAAGGGCTAACTAGAGCTGGAATAGAACGAATAATCGAACTCTATTCGCTCTTAGTTTTGGTGTTTGCTAAGGGTCGCAAGCACAGGCAAGTTAAAGCATAATGATCCTTCTACTGGTTTGACGCACAAAAAACATTACTTAGCAAATTTAGAGGGACGCATTAATTCTACAGTTGATTTCCATCAAGTATTAAATAAAAGATACCAAATTGTTTTACAATACGCAAGATCGAAAGTAGACTTTGCTGGTGGCACTGGTTTTTACATGCTGTTCTGACCTCAGACTCCAGGTAGGAATATAATATACTATAATAATTGAAATTATTATGCAGGCAATGTACAGGAAGGTTGGGAGATAAACGACATATAGTCTGAGCCGTATTATTACAAGCAGTAAACAAAACCACCCAAGATTAAGTCATCTAATTCCCGAAGTCCAAACCCCAAAAGCATTGAAAGACTCAGCAAGCTCGTGGGACTCTGTTCGCGAATGACCATGAATATGAAAAGACAGCGCTTGTTCTTGGATTAACTGGCATTAGGATTACTTGGTATTTCTTACTAAAAATAGGAACCAACTATTACAAGAACTCATGTCCATAAGTGCTCGGCATAAAGCCAATACTTTGCTTGCAGTAGACAAAAAGCCAGCTGACAATACTCCTTATATACCTGGCAAAGAGTCTATCGTTTACCAGCTAATTTTTTTAATAAACTGCAGGATGATCAGGCTGTTTTTTACAATGATTTTTTTAGGAGTGGCGATGGAGGCACTGAAACTTTGCCCCACCGCGGCCGTTAATAAGCCCATAACCAGTGTACTTATTGCAAATTCCTAAGGTGTTTTAAAGCTTGCTAATGTGCGCCTTGCTCTTAAACAGCGTTCGGATTCGTTGCTAGTGTCGTGTCTATATAAATATTCTTTGGATAGTTTTCTTTATTCTGCTACTTGGAGTTCGTAATTGTTTTTGGTTAGTAGACAGCACTCTAGTCTTGCTGATCTTTTCTTGTTCAAGATCCTTTTAGTCTTTGGGTTATGTCTTTCTTTTATATCATGTCTAAGTTGCGGTCTTCATGCCTCAACGAGTTTTTCTTATTGTCTCTCTTTTTATATGCTTCATCTAGTTCACCTAGTTTTGCTAATTGTTTGTTAATTCGCCTCTGATGGTTCTTTATTTACGATCAAGGGCGTTTGTTCTCGCATAGGCAATGGGGAAATCATTAATTGTTTTTTACGCTGTTTCTTCTGAAAAAAACTGGTTTCTGATTCTATTGTATTTTTTAATTCGCCTGCTGATTGATTTAATTCTTTAAGTTCCATGTTTTGCATTTGGTGATCTGTCGGGAGTTTCTGTAGTTTGTGTTTTGACGTTTAGCAATGCTCCGCCCTTAATTTTGGTCTAGCAATGCAAGGCGTTTTTTTGATCTTTCACACTGTGTTTATTTCTAATTGAACCCACGGCTAAATCTTTGAATGGGGTCTCGGGGTTTAGTTGTATGCCGAACAAGTTGCCCTTGATCGTTTTTTTTTACAGACTAATGACCATCTTTTAATTCAAAATCATTTGGGTCTATAATTTCGGGAGGTTCGTGACCTAATACTTTTGTAAAATGCTCCGACCGTACTTTTTGTTAATTCACGGCAGCATTGGAGCGGTGAGCGTTGCTGTGTCTTATGGGATCCATTTCATCTCCATGTCGTCTCCACGATCAAAAACATCATAATCTTCTTCACTTCAAATTCCTGCCAATGTTTTTAAATAATTAACTTTTTATTTTGCGTCATAAAAAAGCCAGAACAGTACGTGGCTCGATTACTTGACCGAATAGAAGAAAACTGAAAGAGCCCTTTTGGGTGAAGGGATTTAAGCGGAATATCTACTTGGTTCCAAATAATCCATCTACTATTGATGCAGATTTCAAATTTCTTACTGTCAAATTCCAGACCTAGGAGCGGGATTGAGTATGAAGTGATTGTGCCAGGCTCTGGCGCGTCTTACTTTCACAAAATATCGCTAGATTCAACTAACAGACCCAAAAACAGGACTGTTGTGCAGAATCTGGGCGGGCTTTCGTTAAGAAAATTTCTTTATAAACTTGAGGGGCAAGAAATATTTTCTTTTCATAATGCTGACATATTTTTAACTATTCTGATCTATGGCTAACCGGGAACGTATAGGGCTGATCTTGCGTTTCTAGGAATTGAAATGAAGAAGCACTAAGCTTTTGTATAGGCGAAGAACTCGCCTCAGGTGCTAATGCAGCATATATGGCTGTAGCTAGTATATGTTGCGTATGGTAAATTCGTTTTTCCATGCTTAGGATTGTGAGTTGTTAAAGCGCATGCACCATAAGTTCTAGGTGCATGTAAAAGTCAGTTGAGTGTCTTATGTAACTAACTTTTAATGATTTAAAACGCGTTATCAGATCATCAGACACCGAAGCAAAGTACAGCGTTTCGACATCTCGTTAGAGTTTGACGTTGTTAGCACCTTCACTTAGCAAGGCTGATTGATCCACATATCAGACAAAAATTACCAATATATACGAAAGAGTGATTCATCATACAACATATTCCTAGAAGCAGGGCAGACAATATGGAATTTTCGTTTTAGCGTCGCAGCAAGATCGCTTAAAGGTATTTTATTGCTGGGAGACGATGAAGAACGTCAAAAGAGCAAGTGAAAAGTTTTTTAATCCTAAATTACGAACGTGCAATGTACAATTGAGGCAAGTCGAACCAAATCTACGCTAGGGCTTTGACTTATCATCATTTTGACGAAATAAGAAATGTTTGGGGGGTGGGGGGGTAGAAATCCAAAGAGACCTAGTGTCTAAAATTTACATATTCACAGTGTTAGACTCGATGATTATTTAACACAAATACGGTTTATGGATTGACCTACGGTAAACAGAGGATAATGAGTTGTAGGAAGCGAGGAGAAAGAAAGTGAGAGACGTAATAAACATTCAAATTGATAAAAGAAAGAAGAAGAGATAAACCGCTTAATGTACATTTGTTTTTATTATATGATGCGCAGCTGAATATTCGAGAAAACAGATTAAAATAAGTATTTATAACTAAATTATTTCATTTTATTAAAAAGCATGTCTGTAGGTTTATCCATATGTGCCTACAGCACCGGATGATGTCGAGAGAAGAGATAGCAGGAATTCTGCTGTTATAGAATTGCCATGATAGTTAAAAACTTCAGATTAACCAAACATTACACCAATGCAGCAAAAAATAGAGCAAGACCTTTCAAAATACAGCAAAAACCTATCGAAGGTATTTGCTGTCTTAATTGCGTTACCTATGTTAATATGGTGCATCGGACTATAAGTGCTTATCGGCAGAACAAGGTAGGCCTCTTAGCAACAGGCGTAGGTGCACCGCAGCTTTACTCTAGGCGGTTTGTCTTTAGCTCTAGGTCTGTGTTCGTTAGCTGTAGGTGCTGTAGCAAATAAATTAAAAATAAACTTCCAAAAGCACACAGCAACTAATGGGGAGGTGTGGTTATTTCATCATAAAACTGTTAATAATACAATGAAAAAAACTACCAGCGTGCTAAAATTACTTTTTAGGGTTTGTCCTTTCAAGGGCTGTGGGGGGATTATAAATAATGCACTAGCTGACTCAAACATCACGGTATGAGATTTAGTCGTTTAACAGGCGATTTTGATGACTTTAAAAGACATCAGTTTTTGATTTCCTTCAAAGAAAGGCTGTGGTGTCATGTTTCTCTCAACAGCCAGACCGAGAGATAAAAAGGTATGCTTAAAAAGTAAACGAGACATTAAACTTGCTCTAAACAGCTACATTAACACACCAAATGTGTTTATACTTTCGTTTATGAGTCCAAGCGCAAAAGACGTTGATAGTGGTTCTGATTAAGTATTTTTTCTTTAATATTAAATAATTTTTTTGGCTTAGAAAAGAAAGACTAGCATGGCTAAGAATATGAAGGACAAGACGAATTGTTTGAAGGAATGCTCGAGATGAGAGGTTTTCAAGAGCACTGAATTATATTGTTTAGAAGTCAGTGTCCCAAACCAAACGTAAGGCCAAGTGTTGTTCATGATATTCTCAAGTTCTAGGCAAATCACATTAGACCCGCCACGTTATAAGTTATGTTAGCTGTTTAATCGTCTATGTAACAATAAATGAAGGAAATCTTGAAGTTGGGTCTCGGACTCTAACAAACAGACTATTCTTTCCTATTATGACTTAACGCCGGTTGGGCTGTACGAAAATGCTTTCACAGTTTGACGCTGCAGCTGAAGAAGCTAAATGAGAGGTTGTTGGTCAGACGGGCGAAAAGTCTAGAGATTTGATTAAACTGGCTAAGTATGCACCGATTGTTGGCAAGGTTTACATTCCGCTACCTCGGGAGTTGGTTTAAGAGAGAAGTTTTAAACATAAAAAATTCAGAAACAACTGTTTCATGTGGTGCGTTTTGCAAGGCTGCATCATGTCCGCGATCAGCAGAAAGAGTGACTTAAACTATCAGCATAGCCAAGATCTTAACTTCAATGGAATATCCTTACCTGTTAGTGTAGACCAAATTGATCAGTTTGAAGAACAAAACAACCCAAATAACGCTGTTTTTGTATACACATGGGATGAGGAAACATATTTGGTGCCAATTTAAAGTGTCAATGAAACGTCCAACAATAGGCGAACCAGAAATCATGTTGACTTATACTATGTTTCACCATGCGGGGCTACCCCATTAACACATTGGCTACGCACAATGAGTAGATTATTGAGTTATACTACAAACAAAATTAGCAAAACAAGAATTCTGCAGAAAATGTTTAACAAGATTCAATCTGTGCAAGCTGCGAGTGAACATATAAAACATTGGAAAAGTTCTGTAGACTGTAATACAGAATAATTACGCCCCCACTGGAATCTAAAGTTAGTTTTAAGAACTGGAAAAAACTGCAAACGGCCCATAGTAGTTTAAGCAGACTTGAGTCGTTATTGGTTCATTATGAAGGGCCAGGCGCCACAATAAACTTCGAACAACAGTCTTAATGGTAAGTCATCAGATTTGTTCCTTTGCCTGCATTATTGTCAGGTCGGATAGCGTTTATTTCAGACAGAAATATATCGAGGCCAAATGGCGGCTAGAAGTTTTTACAGCGAATGCAGCAAGTGCGTAATGACTGTTCTAATAAATCTGATTTATCGAATTCATGATGACGCTGAAGACCAAAACAGTATGGCTCAGCACTCACTGTTGGATTTGCCGGTTTTGGAGCTAACGCCAAGAGTGTAAACCCCACAGTAAGAGACCATGATCACTTTAGTGGAAATGTTCAGAGGAGCAGCACACTGTAAATGCAATCTTCAATAATGTTTGAACCCAAAAGACATGGAAGTGCCCATCATTTTCATAACTTGCGAGGTTACGACTCTCATCTTATATTGCAAGGCAGTAAGGACGATGCTTTTAGTGTGTCATGCAGTGCCTAGTCATCTGAAAGTACTTGTGTTTATCTAAATTAATATGTCTTTTACGACTCTATGCAACTCATGTGGGTCATTAGAGGCATGGCTATGTCCTTAAAGTCTGCCCAATACGGTGAATATTTTGACCCATCGCTTGTTAGAAGGGGTGTTTACACTTAGGATGTACGATGAACAGTTGGGAAGGTTTGATTGAAGACACACTCCACCTAAAGGCGCGTTCTTTTCTGTCTTAGAGGAAAGGACACAGCGATCCGATTACCAACATGCTCAAGATGCTTGGCAAAAGTTAGATTGTAAAACGATGGGAGACTATCATGACTCCTATTAATGGCAGCAGATGTATGGTTTGTTGGCGGACGTCTTTGAAAGTATGAAAGGATGCATGAAAACATTATAGCCTGGATCCCGGCATTACATTTTGCGCTGGGATGAGTGGGATGCTTTCTTAAAGTTTACTGGAGTAAGATTGATTTATTGTCTGACCTACCAATGATTAAGATGATTGAAACGGTTTGCGTGGAGAATTAGTATGGCGTCGATATTACTGTATGCAAAACAACAAATACTTGGATGACTATGATTCCAAGTTTAAAAGGTTTTAACTATCTTATGTATTTAGATGCAAACAATCGGTATGAGGCAGTGCGCAATCACTTCGTTCGCAACTTTAAATTGTACAAGGTACGGAATAATATTCAAAAGGCATTAAAGTGTTTTGAACAGTTTACGCCTGATCAGCAGGCGGTTTCTTCTAGAAGTTGATTAGATTTTCTATGAATCCTGTCCTGCATAATGACTTCCATTTAGCTGCAGAAAGTCTAAAGATGGATTCCAAGAGAGCCGCTAAACTAGTGCCTAATCTTCGAGGAAAAAAAATTATGTCTGTCCATTACAGAATTTCTACAATTTTATTTAAGTCATGGTTGAGTTGACACAGTCATCGCATAATTGCTTTTGACCAGAACAGTTATGAAACCCTACATCATGAAGAACACTGATTCGAACTAAAATCCCACAGATTGCTTCCAGAAAAAAGTCTTTTTTCAAGCTGATGAATCAGCTGTTGGAAGACTATGGAGAATCCGCACAAGCGCAAAGTATGTCAGATTGGTCACAGAGAGAATATGAATGCATTAAGCTGACTTCATAAACCTGAATTCTCAGGACTTTTAAAGATTTTTCATGATCAGCTTTTTGGCCATAATGATGAAAAAAAGAAAGTCAAATTGGCATAAAAACTGTATTTATTGGGTTTACTGTTTTTGAATTATCAAAGCTTTTGATGTTAGAGGTTTCTTTATGAACTACTTTAGCCCTGTATCCTGTGTCCAGAGTACTTTACACAGATACTGATAGTTTTGTTATAGATATCCCTACTGAAGATATCTATAAAGACATGGATTTAGAGTAGCTTATAGGTCATGCGGGGGGGTAGAACATCTGATTACCCCTAAAGATTCGCCTTTGCATTCACTTCCTAATAAGTAGGTTTTTTAGGAAAGATGAAGGATGAATTATCTTGGAAAGGTGATCAAGGAAGTTTGTGGGTTAAGATCGTAAATGTCGTATTTCGAGCAGAGAAAATCATTAAGAAAGCAAAGGGAATATTCTCGACGCGTTGTGCAAGTCAAACATATCATCATGACAACTATAAAAGATGATTGTTGGGCAATAAGTGACTTTTCATCATGACAACGTAAAACTACGATCTATTACATGAGATCAACACAACGGTTGTAACAAAGAAGTCATTAGATAGAACATACACAAATCGGTGTGTCTTTGTTAATCAGAGTTTTCATATGCAATGGGGCAACTTGGAGAACCGTTAAAATTAATTAAAGCGGAAAACTGGGTTTTGGCGGAATTATTGCAGTTCTTCTTTCACAAAAGATCGTTGAGGGGTGGTTGTTTTGTTGTGTAGTTTCTCGTAATAATACACGGCGGATTCATCTTTAAATTCTTTTTCTTTCATTAGGGGGTCAACAATCCAAAATGGATCGGTTGCCCTGTTGCGAGTGATCCCCTGCTGCTTCCCACGTAATAAAGGTACCGTACTTTCAATCCTAATGGTAATAGGTTTGCGGTATGAAGACTTCCTTCAACAGCATTTATTGTTTTTCTTTTGTTTGTTGTTCTGGTTTTAGCCCTTTAAATTCTTCATTATTCATTGCGCGCAAACTAGAGAGCAGTCTTCTAACCCATTCTGTGTTGCGAGACTTGTCAATAGCTCTCTATGATACTGGTAGGAGGAAAAGTCTATCAGCGAACTGTTTGTTAAGTTTTAATCTAAAGCTGTGATCTGTGAATATGGATGCCTCCTTTTAACAGTAACTCTTGTTTCAGCAATAATTGATTTCACTTGGCCTTTAAATTCTTTTTTCCATCATGACTTGAAATCATGCGAGGATAAGTTAAAGGGCCGCGTTGATATATCAGTTGTTATGCACAGCAACGCAGAAGCACACTTTTGTGTAATGGCTCCGCTTTCTTGTTATCTTGAAGCTATGTCAATGACTGTGAGTGGTACTTAAATCCTTTTTCGTCTAATCGTATCGGAGGGTTATATATAGAAGGTCTTTTGAATGGGTGTCGTTCGGTAGTGTGTTCACAAAGTGTGGTCTTGTTTTCGTTTAGGGCGGAAAATAAATTTGCCAAATGCTTTTTTTAGAAAAACCATTCTTTTGTGTTTGTTCACAAACCCCCAGTGTTGGCTTAGCTTTTTAAAATTTCGTGATACCCTTCAATTCCTTTGGGAAAAAGATTTTGTTCATTTTTTATCAGCCAAAATTTTTTGGCAACAAAATACACAACAGCTCAACGACAATAAAAAGATTTCTTTCATCTTTTGTTTTTTGTGGTTTATAAAAGCATGAATTTTTGGGGGGGGAATGCCCGGGTTGGTTTGCCCGTTTCTAGTAATATTGTTTTTTCGCTTTGGGAACATCTTTTAAAAATGTAAGTGCATGCCCCTGTCTTTTAGTGTGTATTAATAAAATCTAATGTCAAGTCTTGTTTCAAGGGTTTTTTGTGCAGGTAGTTGCCCCGCTTTGTTATGTCTTTTTCTCTCGCCGTATCCCCTTGTTTACAAATGCGGAATTCTTCCGCTAAAAGCAAAAGCATTCACCCAGCGCACCCATATATTTGAGTGAAGCCCTTTTTATAAATGTATTTTTTATTTTATTTATACTGTCTGGGAATTTTCCTTGCTTGACTAGAAAATCTTTGTGGCAACCCAAGCTGAAGTTAGAATCAGCTTTGTGAATCCTAAAAATCTGTTTGCAAGATCTGTGGTTTAATTTTTAAAAAGTTTTACGATTTGGTATCCTACACTTAGCCTCCCAAAAACGCAGAAATGGTATACAGGTTGCAATGTTTTTTCGGTGCTCATTTTAAAAATAAAATAATTATAATTATTAAAAAACATGAACAGCGAGATTACTAAGCTACAAAGGGAGTAAACCTTTCCCGAAATTATGAAAGACCAAGCTAATGACCCAAACTTTATGCCCCAAAAGGAGGGCGTATTTTGGCGTGTGGAAAAAAAAAAACAGTTCCGGAACTGAATTTAGCATAGAAAC
Source organism: Conus ventricosus (assembly GCA_018398815.1). Taxonomy (NCBI): domain Eukaryota; kingdom Metazoa; phylum Mollusca; class Gastropoda; order Neogastropoda; family Conidae; genus Conus; species Conus ventricosus. Next base: position 99,469,662 of record CM031603.1, on the reverse strand, counting down.
GATAACAGGGTGTCGCCGCAAGATTTTTAAAATATCATAACAGGTATGAAGCGCCGACTGGGGTCTAGAATGGTGAATAGTGTGGGCAAACTGGTTCTTAGTTTGTACACTAAAAACTTGTCAGTAGATTTGCCCCATTGATTCTGAAAAAGATTCTTACGTATATGATTTAACGCAAGATCCAGGTTTTCACAAGTCATTAGAGTCTCTAGGGTGTGATTTATATACTATAGATTTGGAACATTGTTATCGCCATTTATCATGGGATTATAACTTTTAATCTTTTCATGATTTTGTTTCCCTTCAATGAACGAGCTGGAAAATCAGCAGGAATCAGGAAAAATGAATCGTGGAGAAGTAAACAAGCTGAAAATCTGCAGGAAAAACAGATTCAGGTGGAGACAATTAAAAAATCCTGGGCGTGTTGAAGCAGGAAAACAAAATTTAGCAGAGTGGAACAGACAAAAAAAATTAATGTTACAGCATTATGAAAAACATAACACCGCCAACGACAGAACAAGTTGGTTTCAATGCAGCTATAAACCACTCCATGTGATTCAAGGGCCCCAAACGTCTTAATGTATAGTGAACTTTTACAACCTGTTGCCATTGTTTGGCCGCCCTTGCTGCTGTTGGGGGCAGTTATTATGGCTATAAAATGATATACACAATGGCAACGAAAGAAAGAGAAGTTAAAACAACCTGATACCGTTAAAACAGAAAAAAGCAACTGCACGCCAAAACGCCAAGAACAAAGCATTTTTGATCATTTATAATGGAATAAATTTTTAAATTTTTTTTTTAAAAATAGTTCTTGGCGTATTAATAAAATGATGAAGTCAATAAATAAAGAATGAGTCTATAAATGACATTTCCATGACCCGACATTGTAATATTGCGGTTCGCTTCGGATGAAAACACTCCTTAAGATCTATGCTGAGAACCTGAGCAAGACATCCTCAACGATGACGCGTTTTTTGAGGGGCTATCGTTTCCGTGTGTGTACTATCTTAGAATTTACATTTAGATAAACATAGCTTGTATTTTTTTGATAATTATAAGATACTTAATAAGGATCTTGGTTGTACTTGAGGATGACTCTAATCAAGAAACTTATAAGAAACTTAATCAAGAACTTAATCAGGAAACTTATTAAGAACTTATTAAGAAACCGGGGCGACTTAATAAAAAACTTAGAAGTAAAACTTAAGTAAGAACTTGTAGATACATTATGGAGGAATTAAAGACACTTGAGTAAGAACTTATGTGAGGGTTACTTAAGTTAAAAACGTAAGAAGGAAATTGGAGTGTGTGCATGAGTGGGGGGGGGGTGGGACGGGGGTGGGGCGGAGTGGGTAGGAGGGTGTGCATGCGTGGGGTAGGGACTCCACAAACAACAAAAACACAAACAACATTCCAACACACATTAAACAGTCCAGGGGTGGGGTGGAGGCGTCGCGTGCGGGGGAGTAGGCCAAAACACACAAAAACACAACAAAACAAACAAGATGTAAGAACTACCAGGCCTGGGTATCTATTGATTTTGCGCCAACTCAATCAACCCAAGTGATCACATAGGGTCGTTGGCCTAGTTTGCCGCTGAGCTTTGCAGGTGCTGCCGCGCTTTGCAGTCAAGCAGATAACATAGGGTCGTGTTGACCTAGTTTTCCACCGAGCTTTGCAAGTGCTAACGTCATGGCGGCAAGCGATACATAGGGTTGTTTTGGGCCTAGTTTGCTGTGCTCCTCTTTTCTAAACCAGGATTGCAACTGGCTTTTGGCAGAGTTACAGCAATTACTGCTGTTGCCAAGCTTTTATGGCGGCTCTAATCGCCAGTAGTAGTACATCCGTCATTGTATATTTGGAGCATTTATATGAAGATAGTGCTGGCCACACACTACTCCTCTCATACTGGTAGATGTACTAAGGTCTGCCTAACCCTATCTAGTTTTGCCAGAACCCCCGAAATCGCCATCCAGTTGCATAAGTTTAATAATGGTTTGGCGTTTGCTACACAGTTCATTTATACTGATTCCTAGCTTGTGGAATTTAGGATAGTTATAAAAACACACAGAAAGTTGAATGAGTTTCCTAGCATACGAATCAGACATGTTCACCTGCGTCTTAAGAAATAAACGCCATGTTTGATGCGTTTTTTGTTTTTTAAACATGACTTGGGCTGTCTCAAGCCAACGCCCAACAATCAACGCGTGATGGATTGTTTTGCTTTTATTTTGTTTTATCAA
>CM031603.1:99459916-99462416 GCA_018398815.1 Conus ventricosus | reverse complement strand
CGAGATCAGTTCGCGCGCGCTCTCTCTCTCTCTCTCTCTCTCTCTCTCACACACACACACACACACACACACACACACACACATTTTTACACAGTAGGCAGACATTCACTCACACACACACAAGAAATAAAGACATCGCTAAAACAGAATGACCGACAACGTGAAAGAATAGAAAAACAAACAAACATCGCTTCTCTACACACACACACACACAGAGAGAGAGAGAGAGAGAGAGAGAGAGAGAGAGAGAGAGCTCAACTCCTTTGTCAAGAGAATTGAAGCCGCCACGGGACATCAAGGAAGGGACAGAACTGCTGAGCGGAGAAGAACGCGTTTACGTCCCCTACTTGACGCGCGCAACGAGGCTTTGAATGGGCGCCGGCGGAGGTGGATTCGGCCACCACGAGGAGTTCAGCCCGCCCGTTGACTGCTGAGTGAATTGAGCGTGAGAGGATTGAAGTCTACACACAACTGACCGCTTCCAACAGAGAAAAAACCTCCTCCGTTTCCTTCCGTAGATTGCCAGGCCAAACACCCCGGCGTGAGGTGTATTTCGGTTAATGCCCGCAGAGTGACAGAAAGGTCGAGAGATCTCCCGAAAGAGAAATCAAAAGAAAACGGCGGCATGAAGGAGGTAGAGAAGGAGGGGTAAAAAGGAGTGGAAGGGGAGAAGACAGAAGGAGGAGAAGAAAGGGGAGAAGAAGACAAAGGGCGCAGACAGAACGAGGAAAGACAGTGGAGTAGAAGAAAAAGGAAGGAAAGAAGGAGAAGAAAGAGAAGTAAGAGTAGAAGAGAAGGAAGAAAAGAAATGTCGAAGAAGAGGATAGGAAGAGAAAGAGAGGATTAGAAGAAGATTGAAGAGAGATAAACAGGAAGAGGCGGCAGAGAAAGAGAAGGAAAAGACAAAGAGATGGAAGAGAAAAAAAAAATAAAAGACAAAGAAATGGAAGAGAAAGAGAAATGAAAGACAAAGAGATGGAAGAGAAAAAGAAGTAAAAGACAGAGATGGAAGAGAAAGAGCAGTAAAAGACAAAGAGACGGAAGAGAAAGAGAAATGAAAGACAAAGAGACGGAAGAGAAAGAGAAGTAAAAGACAAAGAGACGGAAGAGAAAGAGAAATAAAACAAGAAAAGGCGGATTAAATAATAATAATAAAACTAAAGAAGAGGAGGAAGTGAAAGAAAAGTAGAAGAGGAGAAGAAAGAGAACCAGCAGGAGAGAAAGACGAGAAAAAGAAACTGAAGAAAAAGAGGGGGAAAGAAGGAGGAACAGAGGAAGAAGACAAAGAAGAAGAGGAACAGAAGAAGAAAAGGACGAAAGGAAAGAGGAATAGAAGAAGAGGAGGAGTAAGACAAAGAGAAGAGGAGGAGGAGATGGAAGAAAAGGAAAAGAGGAGGAGGAGGAGGAGGAGGAGAAGGAGGAGGAGGAGGAGGAGGAGAAGGAGCATTTGAACAGGAAAGCGAAAGAGACGGAGGACAAAGAAGTGGAACAGGATGAATCGGGAGAAGGGGAAAGAGAGGAAGATGGTAGAAGGTAGGAGAAGAAGATTAGGAAAAGAGAGGAAAATGGCAGATGGAAGGAGAAGATTAGGAAAGAGAGGAAGATAGTAGAAGGTAGGAGAAGATTAGGAAAAGAGAGAAAGATGGTAGAAGGTAGGAGAGGATTAGGAAAAGAGAGAAAGATGGTAGAAGGTAGGAGAGGATTAGGAAAAGAGAGAAAGATGGTAGAAGGTAGGAGAGGATTAGGAAAAGAGAGGAAGATGGTAGAAGGTAGGAGAAGAAGATTAGGAAAGAGAGGAAGATAGTAGAAGGTAGGAGAAGAAGATTAGGAAAAGCAACAAGAGGGATGAGGGGGGGGGGGGGGGGGGGGGGGGCAGAAAACGGAAAAGAATAAATCGGTGATGACGAAGACAAAATGTGAAAGAGAACAGGAAGACAATCATGATGATGAGGATGGTAATGATGATAATGATGGTGATAGTGATGATGATGATGATGATGATGATGATGATGATGATGGCGATGATGATGATGGCGATGATGATGATGGCGATGATGATGATGATGATGATGATGATGGTGGTGATGATGATGATGATAAAAAAACGAAAAGGGAAACGAGAGGAATATGGAGAAAAGCGGAATGAAATTTTAAAAAATACTGAGACGAAAACTGATCAGGAGAGAAACTGGCAGAAGAAAGAAGGGAAGAGAGAGAGAGTTCCAGTTTCAAGTTTGCTGTCGTCCGGCCGACCAAATAAAACTCTTTTAGGAATGAGGGGAAAGAGAAGAGAGAGAAAATGAAGAAGACGTTAAAGATGATGATGATAATAAAGAAGATACCGCCACTTCACATTGTATGAATCCACGGTTAAGATTTCGTTCAAAAGCAATCGATCACAAGAATGATTGCCGAAGAATCTTAAATGCCATTTTTTTCTCCATTTTTCTTTTTTTGTATTTCTGGTCTTCCACGAAAGTGCGAGTCGAAATACATCTGT
>CM031603.1:99448993-99457539 GCA_018398815.1 Conus ventricosus | reverse complement strand
GGAACAATGTCAAGATCTATGGAACAATGTCAAATATCTATGGAACAATGTCAAGATCTATGGAACAATGTCAAGATCTATGGAACAATGTCAAAGATCTATGGAACAATGTCAAAATCTATGGAACAATGTCAAGATCTATGGAACAATGTCAAAGATCTATGGAACAATGTCAAAGATCTATGGAACAATGTCAAAATCTAGCCAATATTGACCAGAACTCCATTGCATCCCTGTCTCTTCTGTTGTTCCCTTGACACAGTTGCTAAAGAGGGAGGGTTGCACTAGGTACCTTTGACACGCAGTCAGTTACTATAGAGGTGGGTGGCACTAGGTACCTTTGACACACAGTCAGTTGCTTAAGAGGGCGGGTGGCACTAGGTACCTTTGACACACAGTCAGTTGCTAAAGAGGGAGGGTGCCACTCGGTACCTTTGACACACAGTCAGTTGCTATAGAGGGTGGGTGGCACTAGGTACCTTTGACACACAGTCAGTTGCTAAAGAGGATGGGTGGCATAGGTACCTTTGACACACAGTCAGTTGCTAAAGAGGATGGGTGGCATAGGTACCTTTGACACACAGTCAGTTGCTATAAAGGGTGGGTGACATAGGTACCTTTAACACACAGTCAGTTGCTAAAGAGGTGGGTGGCACTAGGTACCTTTGACACACAGTCAATTGGTAGAGGATGGTGGCACTAGGTACCTTTGACACACAGTCAGTTGCTAAAGAGGGCGGGTGGCACTAGGTACCTTTGACACACAGTCAGTTGCTAAAGAGGATGGGTGGCACTAGGTACCTTTGACACACAGTCAATTGGTAGAGGATGGGTGGCACTAGGTACCTTTGACACACAGTCAGTTGCTAAAGAGGGTGGGTGGCACTAGGTACCTTTGACACACAGTCAATTGGTAGAGGGTGGGTGGTACCAGGTACCTTTGACACACAGTCAGTTGCTAAAGAGGGTGGGTGGCACTAGGTACCTTTGACACACAGTCAATTGGTAGAGGGTGGGTGGTACCAGGTACCTTTGACACACAGTCAGTTGCTAAAGAGGATGGTAGCACTAGTACATTTGACACACAGTCAGTTGCTAAAGAGGGTGGGTGGCATTAGGTACCTTTGACACACAGTCAATTGGTAGAGGGTGGGTGGTACCAGGTACCTTTGACACACAGTCAGTTGCTAAAGAGGGTGGGTGGCACTAGGTACCTTTGACACACAGTCAGTTGCTAAAGAGGGTGGGTGGCACTAGGTACCTTTGACACACAGTCAATTGGTATAGAGGGTCGGTGGCACTAGGTACCTTTGACACACCGTCAGTTGGTAGAGGATGGGTGACACTAGGTACCTTTGACACACAGTCAATTGGTAGAGGGTGGGTGGCACTATGTACCTTTGACACACAGTCAGTTGCTAAAGAGGGTGGGTGGCACTAGGTACCTTTGACACAGTCAATTGGTAGAGGGTGGGTGGTACCAGGTACCTTTGACACACAGTCAGTTGCTAAAGAGGGCGGGTGGCACTGGGTACCTTTGACACACAGTCAGTTGCTAAAGAGGGTGGGTGGCATTAGGTACCTTTGACACACAGTCAGTTGCTAAAGAGGGCGGGTGGCACTAGGTACCTTTGACACTCAGTCAGTTCCTATAGAGGTGGGTGGCACTAGGTACCTTTGACACACAGTCAGTTGCTAAAGAGGGTGGGTGGCACTAGGTACCTTTGACACACAGTCAGTTGCTAAAGAGGGTGGGTGGTACCAGGTACCTTTGACACACAGTCAATTGGTAGAGGGTGGGTGGTACCAGGTACCTTTGACACACAGTCAGTTGCTAAAGAGGGTGGGTGGCATAGGTACCTTTGACACACAGTCAGTTGCTAAAGAGGGTGGGTGATACCAGGTACCTTTGACACACAGTCAGTTGCTAAAGAGGGTGGGTGGTACCAGGTACCTTTGACACACAGTCAGTTGCTAAAGAGGGTGGGTGGCACTAGGTACCTTTGACACACAGTCAGTTGGTAGAGGTGGGTGGTACCAGGTACCTTTGACACACAGTCAGTTGGTAGATGGTGGGTGGCACTAGGTACCCTTGGCGACCTCCTGTTTGCATGCGAATCAAATCAAGGCACCAATCCCACCCTCAGTCCACACGCAGCATCTTCATTCTGCCCAGACATGATGAAATGCTGTGGCAACTTTGGCAGGCATATCACAGGTGGTAAGGTGTCCCTTACTTACGGTCTGTGATTACTGTCGAAAGCCTTTGTGAAATCAATGAAGCTGAAAAGCGAAATGGACTTGGAACTCGTGGCATGCTATTAGTATGTGTCGCAGAGTAAATGTCTGTTCGGAATAGAGTATTTCAGCTGAAATTCTACAGGTTGCTCACGCAACTTGTTGCCGATGACTTCATCCCTTAGTGACTGGGGCTGTAACGTTGCCACGTTTAGTAAATGTGAGGTGCTTATAGATTTCAGGGATATATGTGAGGTGTTTATAGTTTCAAGGGATATTTGTGAGGTGTTTATAGTTTCTAGGGATACACGTGAGGTGCTTATAGTTTCTCGGGATAATAGTGGGTTGTTTATAGTTTCTAGGGATGCATGTGATGTGTTTATAGTTTCCAGGATACATGTTCGGTGTTTATAGTTTCTAGGGATACATGTGAGGTTTTATAGTTTCTGAGATACCTGTACGGTGTTCAAAGTTTCTAGGGATACATATGCGGTGTTTGTAGTTTCCAGGGATACCTGTATATAACAAACTAATAAATTCCAAGGATAAGTACCGAGCACCGTTCCAGCAACTTACAGAGCAGCTTGGTGTTGCAATGACTGCAAGAAATATTGAATTATAAACAAAGCTTGCTCTTATGTCTTAGATTGAAGAAATAGGGGAGATAAGCATTCATGTCTGCAGTGGTAGATGATTCTGCCTAACTAACAGTATGTGCTTGAGTGGGTGAATGGGGAAAAAAAATGCTTCTCACAATGAACCTTCAGCAAGCTTATAGTCTCCAAGGGGAGACACCCTCCAATAGGGAGGGAAACTCACTAACATATAACGCCTGGTCATATACCGATATTTCGAAACTTGGTGGTTTCTCCTCAGTGACCGCGGAAAGTGGTAATTTGACTCCTCTGCCTTTTCAGTTTTAAGAAGAATGCAATCCCAGAAAAGGCTGGTGTGCAATACCGTAGTATGTTTGTTGAGTTTTCAAAAAAACCAACCAAAGGTGCCACCTAAGAAGCAAAAGAAAATCATGAAAGAGCAAAACAAGCTACATTTTCTTGTGAAAAGTAGAAAATATAAAAAGATATCCTCTTAAGACACAAGTGTTGAGGGCCTGTTCTTGGAATGAATCCGCAAGGGACTAAAATACAACAAACTAATAAATTCCAAGGATAAGTACCGAGCACCGTTCCAGCAACTTACAGAGCAGCTTGGTGTTGCAATGACTGCAAGAAATATTGAATTATAAACAAAGCTTGCTCTTATGTCTTAGATTGAAGACATATATAAAATGAAGGTAAAACCCTGGAGTAGGCTGGACACCACTCAGTGATGTGTGGGTGCACTGCTGATCCAGAAACTGGCCAGTCACAACGCACAAAAATAAATGCAGGCACACCAACCACACACTCTTCATGTTTTTTTTTTTAATAAAAAGAAGCTTTCGCCTTTTATTTAGGCTTCGTCAGCATCTGCAACAAAAACAGTTATGTATATGCACACTCCCACCCACCCAACCACGCACCCACAGAACAACCATACACCCCCCTCAAACACACACACACACACACACACACACACACACACACACACACACACACACACACACACACACACACACAACATACTATATCATATTATCATGGCTCCCCCAGGTTTGACTCTAAAAGCTGAGCCCACTAACAGTATAGACATCTCCCCCCCCCCCCCCCCCCCCCCCCACTCACCCACTCATATGCTACCCTCTCTATCCTTATTTTCACATATGTAAAAGCACACACACACACCCCCTCCCCACACACACACACACACACACACACACACACACACACACACACACAATGTAGGATGTGCATAGGGAGGGGGCATGAGAAATCCTAAAATCACCTTACATACAGCCCTAAAACTTTCATTTTCTTTTGATAACTGATTTTTGGAATTATAGGTTAAAATTATATAGTAGCGAGACCCCGCAAAACAACAGCAGTAGCACTGGGGAAGAAAATAGAAGCTGCCACCCAATAGCAGTAAAGAGGTTAAGCTGAACCATTAGCATAACTCCCCTCACATCATACACAAAGCAAACTGCCATCCTAAATAATAATATAATGTACCTATATTACTTTTAAGAATATTAAAATAAAAACCTACCAATAAAGCGAAGTTAAAACATCTCATGTTAAAAAAGAGAGTACAACTGTACTGTCCCGTCGTCCCACCGCACACTGGTGCCGAAGACTACTTGGGACCCAAGAGTTCCAGATAAATCAGGTATAATAAGAAACAATCTGAAATTGTTGTACAAAACCCCGGCCAATTTGAAAATGTTTCCGAAGAAGTCTATTATTGCAGGAAACAGGAGAGCCAAAAACTTAGGAGAAATATATAAACCATCAGTCCCAAAACGTACTCTGCAACATGGCCCTGAAAACAGTAGAGGATTTTTCAAATGTGACAAGAAGTGTGACACGTGGGGTACATTCCATAGACACTACATCTTTTAAGTCACGTTGGGATGGAGAAGGTGGAACATAAGGTCTCATCTGAACTGTACCACACCTAATGTAATTTATATGATTCAGTGCAAATTACATCAAGATTTCCTCTATGTTGGGTCAACAGTAAATTTGAAAAAGAGGTGGCGAATCATAAAAGCGATGTTAAACTTAGCAAGACCAAAAAATGTACAGTTGCATCACATGTGGCAAGTAAGAAGTATCCACAAGATCAGAATGTTATGTTCCTGAACATTATACCAATTGAGCATGTGTGGACAACAGAAAAATTGCTAGAAAGAGAACTGTATTGGCAGGCTAATTTGGGCACATTATCAACGGAAGGGAATGAAATGAAAGATTTTGCTTCAGTTATGAAAAAGAGAATTCAGTTCTGAGTGAGCAGAGGGGTGGAGTATTGAGATAGTCTTTATTACTTGTTGGGAGGGTGGGGGGGTGGGGGTGGAGGGGGGAGGGGTTTAGGAGGGAGGAGTATGATAGAGTGTAATATATTATAAAAATCTAAGATTACTCCAGATGGGATTATAGGATTTTTTTTCTTTTATATATCCCTCTCTTTGTGTTAGAACAATGATGATATTTCGTGCCTATTGTAATTCTAAAATACCTTTGTTTCAAAAGAACATATAAGGAACGCTTTGTTAAATACTGTTGTTTTGAGGTACGCCCTCCCCCCCCCCCCCCCCCCCCCCCCCCCCCCCCCCCCCCCGTTGTTCCTTCCTCACTGGCCCTTTTCCATTCTCTTCTAGTTATGATCCCAGTTAGGGTTAAATTGGATAGGGTGAAGGTGAGGGAGCTTTTGTGGGTGGAATGTTGGGGGTAGTGGGGGTGAGTATGTGTGTGTGTGTGTGTGTGTGTGTTGTGGGTATGTGTGTGTGTGTGGGTGTGGGTGTGGGTGTGTGTGTGTGTGTGTGTGTGTGTGTGTTTGTGTGTGTGTGTGTTTGTGTGTGTGTGTGTGTAAGGTGTGAGGGGGTGTGTGTGTTAGAGAGAAAGAGATTAAGACACAGAGAGAGAGAGAGAGAGAGAGAGAGAGAGAGAGAGAGAGAGAGAGGGAGAGAGAGATGGAGAGGGGGAGAGAGGGGGAGGAGAGAAGGAGGGGGCGGGGGGAAGGAAGGGGGAGAGGGGTAGGGGAGAGAGAGAGAGAGAGAGAGAGAGAGAGGAGAGAGAGAGAGAGAGAGAGAGAGAGAGAGAGAGAGAGAGAGAGAGAGAAAAGAGTATGTGTTTGTATGATTGTTTACCTGATTAAAGTGTGGGCTGGGTGGAAGATAGATTGTAGTGAACAGTGTTTGCAGAGGATTTGTTTTTAGCTCATGGCGGTGTGATGGACAGTGGATGGTTGTCTTCGGCACCAGTGTGCGTGGGACGACGGGACAGTACAGTTGTACTCTCTTTTTTAACACTGAGATGTTTTAACTTCGTTTTATTGGTAGGTTTTTATTTTAATATTCTTAAAAGTAATATAAGTACATTATATTATTATTTAGGATGGCAGTTTGCTTTGTGTAAAGATGTGAGGGGAGTTTATGCTAATGGTTCAGCTTAACCTCTTTACTGCTATTGGGTGGCAGTTTCAATTACTTCCCGAGTGCTACTGCTGTTGTTTTGGGGGGTCTCGCTACTATATAACTTTAACCTATAATTCCAAAAATCAGTTATCAAAAGAAAATGAAAGTTTTAGGGCTGTATGTAAGGTGATTTAGGATTTCCTCATGCCCCCCTCCCCTATGCACATCCTACATTGGTGTGTGTGTGTGTGTGTGTGTGTGTGAGTGTGTGTGTGTGTGTGTGTGTGTGTGTGTGTGTGTGTGTGTGTGTGGGAGGGGTGGGGTGCTTTACATATGTGAAAATAAGGATAGAGAGGGTAGCATATGAGTGGGTGAGTGGGGGGGGGGGGGGGGGGGGGAGATCTCTATACTGTTAGTGGGCTCAGCTTTTAGAGTCAAACCTGGGGGAGCCATGATAATATGATATAGTATGTTGTGAGTGTGTGTGTGTGTGTGTGTGTGTGTGTGTGAGTGTGTGTGTGTGTGTGTGTGTGTGTGTGTGTGTTTGAGGGGGGTGTATGGTTGTTCTGTGGGTGCGTGGTTGGGTGGGTGGGAGTGTGCATATACATAACTGTTTTTGTTGCAGATGCTGACGAAGCCTAAATAAAAGGCGAAAGCTTCTTTTATAAAAAAACAAAACCATGAAGAGTGTGTGGTTGGTGTGCCTGCATTTATTTTTGTGCGTTATATATATATATATGTGAGGTGTTTGTAGTTTTCAGGAATACATGTCAGGTGTTTACAGTGCTTTGGGATATATGTGAGGTGTTTATAGTTTTCAGAGATACATGTGAGGTCTTTTTTTGTCTTTAGGGATACATGTGAGACGTATAATCCTTTAGGGACATATTTGAAGTGTTTATACTTTTTAGGGATATATGTGAGGTGTATTTAGCTTTAGTGACATATGTGAAGTGTTTACAGTCTTCAAAGATACATGTTAGGTGTAATAGTTCCAGGGGGACCTGTGAGGTGTTTATAGTTTCTGTGGATACCTGTGATGTTTTATACTTTCTAATGGATACATATCAGGTGTTTCTAGTTTCTAGGGATACATGTCAGGTGTGAATAGTTTTCAGGGGTGCATATTAGTGTTTATATTTTTAGGGATATAAGTGAGGTGTTTATAGTTTCCAGGGATACATGTGAGATGTTTATAGTTTCCAGGGATACATGTGAGATGTTTACAGTTTTCAGGGGTACATGTGAAGTGCTCATATTTTTAAGGATACATGTGAGGTGTTTCTAGTTTTCAGAGATACATCTGAGGTGTTTATAGCTTGTAGGAATATAGATGAAGTGCTTACAGTTTCCAGGGATATATGTGAGGTGTTTATAGTTTTCAGGGATACATCGGAGGTCTTCATAGTTTTCAGGGACACCTGTGAGGGGTTTATGTTTATCAGGGATATGTGAGATGTTTATAGTTTTCAAGGAATACATCTGAGGTGTTTACATTTTTCAGGGATACATTTGAGGTGTTTACAGTTTTCAGGAATACATTTGAGGTGGTCATATTTTTCAGGGATACATGTGAGGTGTTTATAGTCTTCAAGGATGTATGTGAGGTGTTTCTAGTTTTCATGGGTACATGTCAGGTGTTCATAGTTTTCAGGGACACATGTGAGGTGTTTATAGTCTTCAGGGATACATGTGAGACGTTTATAGTTTATAAGGATACATGTGAAGTAGTTATAGTTTTCAGGAATACGTCTGAGGTGTTTACATTTTTCAGGGATACATGTGATGTGTGTATAGTCTTTAGGGATATATGTGGTGTTTATAGTCTCCAGGGATATATGTGAGGCGTTTATAGCTTTTAGGGATATATGTGAGGTGTTTATTGTTTTAGGGATACATATGAGGAGTTCGTAATTTTTAGGGACACATGTGAAATATTCATAGTTTTATGGATACATTTGAGGTGTTTATAGTTTTCAGGAATACACGTGGGGTGTTATATTTTTAGGGAAACATATGATGTGTTTATAATTTGAGGGATACATGTAAAGTTTTTATATCTTTTAAGGATACATGTGGAGTGTTTATGGCTTTTTAAGGATACATGTGAGTGGTTTCTAGTTTTGCAGGGATACATGTGAGGTGTGTGTAGCTTTTAGGAATACATGTGAGGTGTTTATAGTCTTCAAGGATATGTGTGAGATTTTTATAGTTTTTTAGGGATACATGTGAGGTATTCATAGGTTTTAGGGATACATTTCAGGTGTTCACAGTTTTTAGGGATGCATGT
>CM031603.1:99438993-99443993 GCA_018398815.1 Conus ventricosus | reverse complement strand
TCAGGCCACCTCGCCACTTGCCCCCACCCTCACTATGTCCCGTCCACAGGTCGGGGCGCGGGTAGTGGCGACGAGAACACTGCAGCCCGAATACACACCCCTGTAACTGGCAATGCATCACATTCTTCACACCTATCGCTGTTGCCGGATTAGTCTTGCGCTATAACAAGCAAAGCCGTTCTCATTCTTCTCTGGTCAAGAAGCCCCCAACCTCCACCCTACCAGCTCCACAGTTCTGGACAGCCTTCTCTCTCCACCGAGTAAACATAGTCATCTTTCTCCACCAGGGAAAAAATAAATCCGCGCTCTCAGCTTGGCTTTGACGAAGGCGTGTCGCTAGTCATCCCGGCACAGATCGAAGACTCCCCCACCAACACTGATGTCACTCAATCGTTCCAGACACGGGCACTCACCCAATCTGTCCCCCCTGCCCTCCTTCTCCTCTTCCTGTCGCCCCCCTGGCACGGGAGAGAGTTAGGAGTGCGGTCTCACCTTTCGTCTTAGCGCCATGGCCCACACCCTCCGCTGCCTCTCTCTCTTCTCCCCTCGCCGTGCTTCTCTGTGGGAGGGAGCAGATAGATACAGCCGCCAACGCCGGCAACACAGTTCTCGCCGCTTCCTCCACTACCACACTGTTGAGAAGATGGCATGGCTGCCGCTTGTACCTCGCCCTCCTCCACCTCCCCCTCCTCCTCCTCCTCCGTCTCTCAGTGGATTCCCTCCGTCCCTGTCTCCGTGTGTGTGGCTACCATGTTCCTTGGCCGGCCCTGGTACAGCCAAGCTGTCCTGGTTTTTTCCCTGCAGGTCGTGTCTCACCCAGTGCACTGGCTGTCTGGGTGCAGGCCCAGTGTTGGAGGAGTTGCTTCCATGGTGGGCGACAGAGCGGGGCGACGTGGCATTCTCTGCCTGACAAAGACACGACAACACGTCCGGCACGGGGTGGTGTGTGAGAGTGTGTGAGTGTGTGTGTGTGTAATGTCCACCCTCAATGGCCCAGCTGATGTCAGAGGGCAACCGGCGCATGCGCGGGAGCATCACTTCCTTAGAGGATCCCGGTTTCCATGACAGCGCGTGCAATTGACGGGGACTGACGGGAGCCGGTGACGCAACAAGGGGAGGAGATGGCGGGGTGAGAGGGGTGGGGGACCTAACGATGGAAAAAGCGCCTTGACATCTTTGATGAGTGAGCGTGTCCGTGTCTGCATCTGAAGCCATCGGTCAGTGATCCAGGCAGTCGCAGACGCTGTGTCTTTGAAGAGGACGGGCGGGTGGAAGGATGCAAGTGGCAGTAGGATGGTGACTGTGTTGGTCATGTATGTGTTGGGTGGGGAGAGGGAGGGGGAGGCGGCTTCGTCTGTACATGCGTGAGTGTCTGGCTAAGACTTAAGATTTGGAGCTGAATAGGCAGCAGAAGTCTCCATGGTCCCCAGCCCCACCATGGTCATCACTCATAGTGCCAGTGGCGTGGGTTCCTAGCCATGCAGTGACGGACCTGGGTGGCTGGGTGGGTTTGCACAGCGTCACGGCACAGCATTGCACTGAGGGACTGTGCACGTGAGTGTGGGAATGGTTTGTCTGGTGACAGCGGCTGTGCTGTGTGTGGTCTTCACAGCCTGTGTTTCACCACGTGCTGTGTATTGGTTGTCCTCTGGTGTCCTGTGTGTCTGTCCCTGTCCTTGTGCAGGTCGTCAGCTGACACCGTATCAACGTCCTGCACGTGCCACACCTGACATATCGTATCAACGTCCTGCACGTGCCACACCTGTAGTTGTAGTGGTTGCTGTCGCAGTGCTGTGTCACACCTGTAGTTGTAGTGGTTGCTGTTACAGTGTGCTGTCGCAGTGCTGTGTCACACCTGTAGTTGTAGTGGTTGCTGTTACAGTGTGCTGTCGCAGTGCTGTGCCACACCTGTAGCTGTAGTGGTTGCTGTCGCAGTGCTGTGTCACACCTGTAGCTGTAGTGGTTGCTGTTACAGTGTGCTGTCGCAGTGCTGTGTCACTAGATACTTTCTCAAATCAGTGTCAGTAGACCCTGTTCACTTTGTCATGGCCTATTTCATTATTCATTTGTGTTAAAGTACGCTTGCTTGCCTGCGCGCGCGCGCCTGTATGTGTGTGTGGGTGTGTGGGTGGGTGTGTGTGGGTGTGACTGCGTGTGATGTGCACGCGCTCGCGAACTCGAACTCAGACACTCACATCAAAAGAATTATGGAACAAGAATTAACATGAGTGTGTGTGTGTGTGTGTGGTGTGTGTGTGTGTGTGTGTGTGTGTGTGTGTGTTGTGTGTGTGTGTGTGTGTGTGTTGTGTGTGTGTGTGTGTGTGTGTGTGTGTGTGTGTGTTTGTGTTTGTGTGTGGTGTGTGTGTGTGTGTATTGTGTGTGTGTGTGTGTGTGTGTGTGTGTGTGTGTGTGTGTGTGTGTGTGTGTGTGTGTGTGTGTGGAGCGTTCACACGTATGTGTATACTTTATATCATGACGACTCCAATTGAAACTGAAAGCTATTAATTTCACAGCACATGGCTTCATATTGACAAAACATTTTCAGCAGTAACTGATAACCAACTACAGCATAACCGTCAAGGAATTTACTCAGTAAAAGACGTATTTGGAAGGCCTGTCGTAATCATGCAACCATTTGTCAACATCATTTTGTTCTGGTTTGCTGTCAACACAACAACAAGAAAAAGACTTGGGTTGTTTAAAAAACAAAATGGAGGCAGAGAAAAAAGAAAGAGAGAGGGAGGGAGAGAGAGAGACTGAGACAGAGACAGAGAGTGTGTGTGTGTCTATGTGAATGCGTGTATCACAGAGACAGAGACAGTGTGTGTGTGTGTGTGTGTGTGTGTGTGTGTGTGTGTGTGTGTGTGTGTGTGTGTGTGTGTGGTGTGTGTGTGTGTGTGTGGGTGTGTGTCAAGTCAAGTCAAAATTATCTTTATTGAGGTTAAAAGAATAAGCTTTGCAGCTTTTTTTCATCCTGCCCTCACAAAAAAGCATAAATATCAATCACAATAGTGAAAAACCAGAAACTTGAAGCAATACATACGTATAAATCAGAAATATACAATGTAATGAAAACAATGAAACAATTAACAACCATTAATCAATATTGTGACGGACAATGGACAACGTGTCAAACATGGCAATAAAGACATTTGAGAGAGAGAGAGAGAGAGAGAGGGAGAGAGAGAGAGAGAGAGAGAGAGAGAGAGAGAGGGGGGGGCTGACAGATAGCAGAGAGACAGATAGCATTGATAAAGAATCCAATAGACAGACAGTCAGAGAGAAAGAGAGACACAGAGAGAGAGAGAGAGAGAGAGAGAGAGAGAGAGAGAGAGAGAGAGAGAGAGAGAGAGAGAGAAAGGGGGGGGGGGGCTGACAGATAGCAGAGAGACAAATAGCATTGACAAAGAATCCAACAGACAGACAGACAGACAGTCAGAGAGAAAGAGAGAGAGAGAGACAGAGAGAGTGGCAGAGAGAGAGAGAGAGAGAGAGAGAGAGAGAGAGAGAGAGAGAGAGAGAGAGAAAGAGGGGATATGCAGCAAAATAGATAATCATAAATTACTTTATAATTTGTCCATCAAATATTTTTTTCAGTGCTTTTTTAAACAGTAGTTTAGAAGGACATGTTTTTAAAGTAGAAGATAAATTGTTCCATGCCGTTCCTCCGGAATATATGAAGCTAGATTTGTAAAGATTGTTACGGGGTCTAGCAAACGAAAGTTTGTGAACATGTCTATTTTCATTATTTTCAAAGTTTCGGATAATTTTCTTTGGAGCTATTCCCTTAACTACTTTATACATGCATAAGCATTTATTGAAGAAGAGCCTGTCTTTGAATGGAAGAATATCTAACTTTGTATAGTCATCACCTGTCAAGGAATTAGATTTTAATTGCACCAACTTTATAGCTCTCTTATGTAAACGATTGATTTGTTTCAAATTTGTTTCACTAGAATTATCCCATAACGTAGACGCATAATCAATGAGAGATAAAATATGTGCATGAAAAAATAATTTCCTCGACTGGAGATTCAGAAAATGTTTTATTTTGATAATTGATAAATCCTTTTAGAAAGACGTTTTCCAAGGTCAGTAATGTGGTCGTACCACGTTAAATCATTATCGATGATAGCCCTTAGTACTTTATGAGATGTTACCTCCTCAACCCTTTGGTCATTGACATATAGCGCTGTGAACGGGGACCTCATTTTCTGCCTTTTTTGCCGTGTAGTCACATACATACATTTCGTTTTATTTGCATTCAGGGACATGTGGTTCATTTCTGTCCATTTAATCAATCTGTCGATGTTGTTCTGAAGGTTATTTACAAGAATCATAGGATTATCACTGCTAAACTGTAATGAAGTGTCATCAGCAAACATTTCACAATCACAGTCTATGTATAAAGGCAAATCATTTATGTAAATAGAGAATAGGAGAGGTCCTAATACTGATCCCTGTGGACACCAAATTCCAAATTGAGTAATTCTGACCGTCTGCTACAAATTTCAACTAGTTGTTGACGATCAGTAAGAAAAGATCTAATGAAGTCAATTGCCTGGTTTGATAGCTTATAGTGGCAAGTTTTTTTATGAGAAGGGAATGGTTTATAACATCAAAGGCTTTAGCAAAGTCGACAAAAAGAATTCCAGTAAATACGTTATTATTTATATTTGATAGGCAATAATCAGTAAGCTGTATAAGAGACGTATGGCAGGAGTGATTTTCTCTGAAGCCTGACTGATTTTCATGTGTGTGTGTGTGTGTGTGTGTGTGTGTCTGTAAATACGTGTGTGCATGACTATGTGTTGCATGCGTACGTGCGTGCGTGAATACATGTGTGTGTGTGTGTGTTGTGTTGTGTGTTGTGTGTGTGTGTGTGTGTGTGTTGTGGTGTGTGTGGTGTGTGTGTGTGTGTCTGTCTGTCTGTCTGTCTGTCGTGCGAGTGTGTGTGTGTGTGTCGTGTGTGCATGCTTGCATATGTGTGTTTGTTGCCT
>CM031603.1:99422315-99438893 GCA_018398815.1 Conus ventricosus | reverse complement strand
GATAGATAGATAGACATATAAACAGATAGATAGATACATAGACATACAGACAGACAGACATTGTTATATAGATACAGGTATTCCTTGTTTGTTTTCTTTCCGTGTTCTGTTATTAGTTGTTGCTTTGTCCCCCTGTGCATTGATAATGCGATTAGTTTTTATCATTAATAGTCACTATCTGTATCATATCATTATTAATATTATGTTATTATTGTTATCATCATCATCATCATCATCATCATCATCATCATCATCATCATCATCATCATCATCATCATAACCATCACCACCATCATCATCATCATCATCATCATCATCATCATCATCATCATCATTGTCATCATCATTGCCATTCTCATGTTAATAATCGCTTTAAACAATGCATACCCAGTATCTGGGTAAGGGCACCAAGCGCATGTGCATACAAACACTAGACTGAGTTACAAATGTAAACAAGAAACAGTCCTGTTTCTGATGTTTAAAAGTTAACAATCAGCTTCACAACACAGGTATGTTTAGAGTTCAGTTTCCAAGGTGTTCCAGTGTTGGAGGTTTCAGTTTCCAAGGTGTTCCAATGTTGGAGGTTTCAGTTTCCAAGGTGTTCCAGTGTTGGAGGTTTCAGTTTCCAAGGTGTTCCAATGTTGGAGGTTTCAGTTTCCAAGGTGTTCCAGTGTTGAAGGTTTCAGTTTCCAAGGTGTTCCAATGTTGGGGGTTTCAGTTTCCAAGGTGATCCAATGTTGGAGGTTTCTGACAGAAGATGGCAAGGAGTTTCACAGTGCAGTAGTTCATTTTCCAAGGTGTTCCAATGTTGGAGCTTTCAGTTTCCAAGGTGTTCCAATGTTGCAGGTTTCAGTTTCCAAGGTGTTCCAGTGTTGAAGGTTTCTGTTTCCAAGGTGTTCCAATGTTGGAGGTTTCAGTTTCCAAGGTGTTCCAATGTTGGAGGTTTCTGACAGAAGATGGCAAGGAGTTTCACAGTGCAGTAGTTCAGTTTCCAAGTGTTCCAATGTTGGAGGTTTCAGTTTCCAAGGTGTTCCAATGTTGCAGGTTTCAGTTTCCAAGGTGTTCCAGTGTTGAAGGTTTCTGTTTCCAAGGTGGAGGTTTCTGACAGAAGATGGCAAGGAGTTTCACAGTGCAGTAGTTTCAGTTTCCAAGGTGTTCCAGTGTTGGAGGTTTCAGTTTCCAAGGTGTTCCAATGTTGGAGGTTTCTGACAGAAGATGGCAAGGAGTTTCACAGTGCAGTAGTTTAGTTTCCAAGGTGTTCCAATGTTGGAGGTTTCAGTTTCCAAGGTGTTCCAATGTTGCAGGTTTCAGTTTCCAAGGTGTTCCAGTGTTGCAGGTTTCAGTTTCCAAGGTGTTCCAATGTTGGAGGTTTCAGTTTCCAAGGTGTTCCAATGTTGGGGGTTTCAGTTTCCAAGGTGATCCAATGTTGGAGGTTTCTGACAGAAGATGGAAAGGAGTTTCACAGTGCAGTAGTTTCAGTTTCCAAAATGTTCCAGTGTTGAAGGTTTCTGTTTTCAAGGTGTTCCAATGTTGGAGGTTTCAGTTTCCAAGGTGTTCCAATGTTGGAGGTTTCTGACAGAAGATGGCAAGGAGTTTCACAGTGCAGTAGTTCAGTTTCCATGGTGTTCCAATGTTGGAGCTTTCAGTTTCCAAGGTGTTCCAATGTTGCAGGTTTCAGTTTCCAAGGTGTTCCAGTGTTGGAGGTTTCAGTTTCCAAGGTGTTCCAGTGTTGGAGGTTTCAGTTTCCAAGGTGTTCCAATGTTGGAGGTTTCTGACAGAAGATGGCAAGGAGTTTCACAGTGCAGTAGTTCAGTTTCCAAGGTGTTCCAATGTTGGAGGTTTCAGTTTCCATGGTGTTCCAATGTTGCAGGTTTCAGTTTCCAAGGTGTTCCAGTGTTGCAGGTTTCAGTTTCCAAGGTGTTCCAATGTTGGAGGTTTCAGTTTCCAAGGTGTTCCAGTGTTGGAGGTTTCAGTTTCCAAGGTGTTCCAATGTTGGAGGTTTCAGTTTCCAAGGTGTTCCAGTGTTGGAGGTTTCAGTTTCAAATGTGTTCCAGTAGTGGAGGTTTCTGACAGAAGATGGCAAGGAGTTTCACAGTGCAGTAGTTCAGTTTCCAAGGTGTTCCAATGTTGCAGGTTTCAGTTTCCAAGGTGTTCCAATGTTGGAGGTTTCAGTTTCCAAGGTGTTTCAATGTTGCAGGTTTCAGTTTCCAAGGTGTTCCAGTGTTGGAGGTTTCAGTTTCCAAGGTGTTCCAATGTTGCAGGTTTCAGTTTCCAAGGTGTTCCGGTGTTGGAGGTTTCAGTTTCCAGTGCAACAGTGCAACAGAGGGGCAGCTACCTTCAGGCTAACAACAACAGAGTGGCAGTCACCTTCAGGCTAACAACAACAGAGTGGCAGTTACTTTCAGGCTAACAACAACAGAGGGGCAGTTACCTTCAGGCTAACAACAACAGAGTGGCAGTCACCTTCAGGCTAACAACAACAGAGTGGCAGTTCCTTTCAGGCTAACAACAACAGAGGGGCAGTTACCTTCAGGCTAACAACAACAGAGTGGCAGTCACCTTCAGGCTAACAACAACAGCGTGGCAGTTACTTTCAGGCTAACAACAACAGAGGGGCAGTTACCTTCAGGCTAACAACAACAGAGGGGCAGTTACCTTCAGGCTAACAACAACAGAGGGGCAGTCACCTTCAGACTAACAACAACAGAGGGGCTGTTACCTTCAGGCTAACAACAACAGAGGGGCAGTTGGGTCCAATGTTCAAAGGTCGAAGGAAGCGAGGACACAGCGAACCCAGTTATCTTGGTTAGAAAAAAAATAATGTGTGTTAAATCAAATGAGCAGAAAGACTGAGGAAGGGAATATAGGCTAGACATCAACGATCACCACATCAATATCGATGCATCCAGTCTTGGTGTCCCATTCAACGCATTAGCCCCAATCCCACTTCTGCCCCAAGAAAAATAATGAACAAATCAAAAACACACCGTTAATAAATAAACATTTAACCAACCATTCAAACCAACAGAGAGAGAGAGAGAGAGGAGAGAGAGAGAGAGAGAGAGAGAGAGAGAGAGAGAGAGAGAGGAGAGAGAGAGAGAGAGAGAGATCAGAAAACTTTAATTCGATCAAGGATTGAGATTTCAGGCAGAGCCTATTCTTCCAATCTGTCCTTGAAAGAGAGAGAGGAGAGAGGGAGAGAGAGAGAGGGAGGGAGGGAGGGAGGGGGAGAGGGAGAGAGAGGAGAGAGAGAGGGGGGGGGAGGGAGAGAAAGAGAGAAAGAGAGACAGACAGACAGACAAAGAGAGAGACAGAGTGAGAGAACTCCAGTGACAAAGACTGATGCCGGGTCATCGTCAGACAGAGTGAGAGAACTCCAGTGACAAAGACTGAAGCCAGGTCATCGTCAGACAGAGTGAGAAGGGCTCCAGTGACAAAGACTGAAGCCAGGCCATCGTCAGACAGAGTGAGAAGGACTCCAGTGACAAAGGCTGAAGCCGGGTCATCGTCAGACAGAGTGAGGACTCCAGTGACAAAGACTGAAGCCAGGTCATCGTCAGACAGAGTGAGACGGACTCCAGTGACAAAGACTGATGCCGGGTCATCGTCAGAGTGAGAAGGACTCCAGTGACAAAGACTGATGCCGGGTCATCGTCAGAGTGAGAAGGACTCCAGTGACAAAGACTGAAGCCAGGTCATCGTCAGACAGAGTGAGACGGACTCCAGTGACAAAGACTGATGCCGGGTCATCGTCAGACAGAGTGAGAAGGACTCCAGTGACAAAGACTGATGCCGGGTCATCGTCAGAGTGAGAAGGACTCCAGTGACAAAGACTGATGCCAGGTCATCGTCAGACAGAGTGAGAGAACTCCAGTGACAAAGACTGAAGCCGGGTCATCATCAGACAGAGTGAGAGAACTCCAGTGACAAAGACTGAAGCCAGGCCATCGTCAGACAGAGTGAGGACTCCAGTGACAAAGACTGAAGCCGGGTCATCGTCAGACAGAGTGAGGACTCCAGTGACAAAGACTGAAGCCAGGCCATCGTCGGACAGAGTGAGGACTCCAGTGGCAAAGACTGAAGCCAGGCCATCGTCGGACAGAGTGAGGACTCCAGTGGCAAATACTGAAGCCAGGCCATCGTCAGACAGAGTGAGGACTCCAGTGGCAAAGACTGAAGCCAGGCCATCGTCTTTCTTCCTTCTCCAGTTGTTCGAAGGCAGACCCAGGACCCCGCTGAAAGAACGGCCACTAATTGCCTCATCCCCTTCCCACTCCTCTCACAAACCATTGTCCTGAAACTCTCCGCCCCACACCCACCCATCCCTCTCCCGCTCCTTCCCCATTCCACCCTCTTGTCCACCCCCACCCCTCTCCACCGCTGCCATCAAAACAAGATAGAGAGGAATGTCTTTTCGGACGAAAGAACGGTAATCATGGAAACAGACACTAAAACAGCTCACCATTACACTATTTTGGTCCGGTAAAATGACGTCAACAGACGTGGTTGATGACGTGGCCGATCTAGTCACGCGGCGCGTCATCCGACGCGTCAGGGCCTGTCAGAAAGGGCTGTGTTGGGTCTGTACCCAGACGATGACGTAGAAGCCCGGCATTCCTGGAGTCTTTGGGCGGCTTTTGTCTGTGGCCTGTGAAAACGTTTACCTCTCTGTGCTTCTAGAGGCGGCAGATGGGGCAACTGAGGAGATGAGGCGTGGGGGAGATAGGGGGGGGGGGGGTACGGAGGGTGGACAGAGACGGGCGTTTATTGAGCGTGATGCACAGACTTAAACACTGTTAGTAAGACTGGGGGTGGGAGGTGGGAGGGGTTGGGAGAGAGAGAGAGAGGGGGGGAGGGACGGAGAGAGAGAGAGAGAGAGAGAGAGAGAGAGAGAGAGAGAGAGAGAGAGAGAGAGAGAGAGCGGCAGACAGACAGACAGAGACAGACACAGACAGACAGACGGAGAGAGAGAGAGAGAGAGAGAGAGAGAGAGAGAGAGAGAGAGAGAGAGAGAGAGAGAGGCAGACAGACAGACAGATAGACAGACAAACAGACAGACGGACACACACACACACACACACACACACACACACACACACACACACACACACACACACACACACTCACTCACTCACAGAGAGAGAGAGAGAGAGAGAGAGAGGAGAGAGAGAGAGAGAGAGAGAAGAGAGAGAGAGAGAGAGAGAGAGAGAGGAGAGAGAGAGAGAGGAGACTGAGAGAGGGAAAGGGAGTGAAGGAACGTTGTGACACGTCGAAGAACGCGGTTCCCTCCCTACCGGGCACCAACCACACCCGCGAGTCACACGCTGATAGAATACTGCGGTGGGCCCTCAGGACGCTTGCCACCCTGAAGAGACAGTTGAAGTCAGAGGAACTGCCACACCCTCGGACTGTGGAAGGAAGATGACGTCCCGACCGGGTGTCGTATATAATACTGTCGCCGTGGAATTGTATCGCAGCGATAGCATTTCACGTGAAATATTGTTGCTGCGACAATATTTGCTGGAAAAAATTGTCGCGCGACAACTTTTCACGAAAAATGTCCCATAGAATATTGTAGCTGTCCATAAAATACTGTCGCTCGAAATTTTGCGACAGTTTTTTGCGACAGGACACTGTGAAATATTGTAGTCAGTGAATACTGTCGCTTGCGACACATTTTCACGTGAAATCTTACTGCTAGAGTTAACATTTCCTGTGAAATATGGTCGCAGCGTAATTTTGCGACAGCTTTTTGCGACAGGACACTGTGAAATATTGTAGTCAGTGAATACTGTCGCTTGCGACACATTTTCACGTAAAATCTTACTGCTAGAGTTAACATTTCCTGTGAAATATGGTCGCAGCGATAATTTTTCATGAACCAGCTGCAGTATTTCCGGGAAATACTGTCGCTGCGACACGATTTTATGAGCGACAGTATTATATACGACACCGGAACGCATCCTGCCGGCTCCGGGTGCGTCCCTACTCCGGCAGAGAAGTGGGCAGGGATGACAGTGGGGATGGCGGTGCCAACTTCCACCACCTGAGAGGCCGACCCTCACGGATTTGCCGTGTAGGGGAGGTACATAAAACTCGCCGGAACCCTTGGACAACAGGAACGACACACAAAGGACGACACCCTCAGTCGCCGGGACACTGCCAGACAGCCAACGCCCTGGTACGTGCAGAACCCGTCGCTGAACACCAAACACCGACAGTCAAGACGCGGACAACACACTGGACGACACCCTCAGTCGCCGGGACATTGCCAGACAGCCAACGCCCTGGTACGTGCAGAACCCGTCGCTGAACACCAAACACCGACAGTCAAGACGCGGACGACACACTGGACGACACCCTCAGTCGCCGGGACACTGCCAGACAGCCAACGCCCTGGTACGTGCAGAACCCGTCGCTGAACACCAAACACCGACAGTCAAGACGCGGACGACACACTGGACGACACCCTCAGTCGCCGGGACACTGCCAGACAGCCAACGCCCTGGTACGTGCAGAACCCGTCGCTGAACACCAAACACCGACAGTCAAGACGCGGACGACACACTGGACGACACCCTCAGTCGCCGGGACACTGCCAGACAGCCAACGCCCTGGTACGTGCAGAACCCGTCGCTGAACACCAAACACCGACAGTCAAGACGCGGACGACACACTGGACGACACCCTCAGTCGCCGGGACACTGCCAGACAGCCAACGCCCTGGTACGTGCAGAACCCGTCGCTGAACACCAAACACCGACAGTCAAGACGCGGACGACACACTGGACGACACCCTCAGTCGCCGGGACACTGCCAGACAGCCAACGCCCTGGTACGTGCAGAACCCGTCGCTGAACACCAAACACCGACAGTCAAGACGCGGACGACACACTGGACGACACCCTCAGTCGCCGGGACACTGCCAGACAGCCAACGCCCTGGTACGTGCAGAACCCGTCGCTGAACACCAAAACACCGACCGTCTTCTCTGGTAGCCAAACCTTCACAAGTCGGTCGAGGGCATACCAAGACTCCTGCCCCCAACGGCAGAAACAAACATGAGCACGAGGCCAACCCAACCTTCGCGGATAACGCCTCAGTTCGTACTAACTTGCAGACACACCACGACACTCCGAGTTCACCTCGGGAAACTCACAAGACAGCACTCACATTCACGGAATTCCCCATACACATCGAAGAACTCCAGTTTCACGAATGTTAGTTTACACACGTAAACCTCACTATTCCGACGAGCTTGACACTCTCCTCCCTCCCCCTCCAAGAGTTAACAGGTAAGCAAATTCCCGGCAGGATTCACGCACTTCACGGTCACTGCCACCTGGCACTGGACGGGCCACACTCCACAATTGTCACCGAGGCGACCTGTGTCAGTTCGTGCGTGACAGAGTTACACCCGCAATTCCACAAATCCAGTCATTAAGGGCTGATGAACAGTTGATGATGGTCATAACAGTGCTCTACAGGTGTTACACTTCCAATTCCACAAATCTATTCATTAACGGCTGATGAACAGCTGATGATGGTGATAACAGTGCTCTACAGGAGTTACACCCCCTATTCCACATTCCAATCAGTAAGGGCTGATGAACAGCTGATGATAGTGATAACAGTGCTCTACAGGTGTTACACTTCCAATTCCACAAATCCATTCATTAACGGCTGATGAACAGCTGATGATGGTGATAACAGTGCTCTACAGAGTTACACCCCCTATTCTACAATTCCAATCAGTAAGGGCTGATTAACAGCTGATGATGGTGATAACAGTGCTCTACAGGTGTTACACTTCCAATTCCACAAATCCATTCATTAAGGGCTGATGAACAGCTGATGATGGTGATAACAGTGCTCTACGGGAGTTACACCCCCTATTCCACAAATCCATTCATTAAGGGCTGATGAACAGCTGACGATGGTGATAACAGTGCTCTACAGGAGTTACACCCCTATTCCACAAATCCAATCATTAAGGGCTGATGAACAGCTGATGATGGTGATAACAGTGCTCTACAGGTGTTACACTTCCAATTCCACAAATCCCGTCATTAAGGGCTGATGAACAGCTGATGATGGTGATAACAGTGCTCTACAGGAGTTACACTCCCTATTCCACAAATCCCATCAGTAAGGGCTGATGAACAGCTGATGATGGTGATAACTTTATCACTTTAAATATGTCGGTGTTACCAACAGTACACTGGGTATTCACAATCTGTGCTATAACTTATTCACATGGGAGCCATCTAATCCAGCAGAATACCTTCCCTCTCATGCTGCTACACTCTTGTCTTATATTTTTCACAACAACACCCCCTTCCCCCGCCCCCTCCATCTCTCTTTTTAACTCTCAACCTCATCTCCTCCTCTCATCCGCGCTTGCGCAGACACAAACAGACAGACAGACAGACAGACAGACACATACACAGACAGAGACAGAGAGACAGAGACAGAGAGACACAGACACAGACACAGACACAGACATAGACAGAGACAGAGACAGAGAGACAGAGACCGAGAGACCGAGAGACCGAGAGACACAGAGAGAAAAAACACATAATACAATGGCATTAATCTGAGAGAGAGAGAGAGAGACAGACAGACAGACAGACAGACAGACAGACAGACAGACAGACAAAGACATAGACAGAGACAGAGAAACAGTAATGCAATGGCATTAATCTGAGACACAGAGAGAGACAGACAGACAGACAGACAGACAGACAGAGAGACAGACAGAGAGAGACAGAGAGACAGACAGAGAGAGAGAGAGAGAGAGAGAGAGAGAGAGAGAGAGAGAGAGAGAGACTAATACAAGGGCATTAATCTTACGATGCAATAGTGTACTCCATCCAGAGTGTCAGAATGCATCCAAATCATTCCAGCCTTGTCAGCCGGTATAAGTACCCCAGAACCACCCTCGTTTTCATTTCCACCTCCGGCTGAACAGGCCGTGAACCATATCCAAATGACCCTGCATGATTTCCAATCAGGAGAAAAGAACATGTAAGCCTAGTTTACATGTTCACACACATGCACTCGCGCTCAAGCACGCACACATATACAAACGTATACACAGAGATATACATATGCCTGAACGCACACACTCACGCATACCGAAACAGTGAGAGAGAGAGAGAGAGAGAGAGAGAGAGAGAGAGAGAGAGAGAGAGAGAGAGAGAGAGAGACTGAGACAGAGACAGAGACAGAGAGACAGACAAAGACAGACAAAGAAAGGGAGAGAGAGAGGGGGGGACAGACAGACAGACAGACAGACGGACGGACAGGCAGACAGTCAGACCCAATACAGACATGAATGGAGAGAAGTGAGAAACAGCGCAAGCGATCTTTTATATATAAAACAAAAAAACAAAAAAACAAAAAAACAAAAAAAAAAGAAACAGGAAGGCCCAAGCCGCATTTGAAAGGGAACATGCAAACTTGACAACAGAGACGTTTTCACGCATGCTGGTGTGCACAAAAAGAAAACTACAGATGTATATATAACGTTTGCATAAATCATGTTCGCATCATACAACGTGCTTCGCATTTTGATAGATTTGTATAGATACGCAGGTAATTTATTTATGTGTCACTTTTTGAGGGCAACAATAAAATTCAACAAAATAATGCTGGTCTGTCCTAATCTTTGGAAAAAAATAAATCATGAAGATTCATCGAAATCATGCTGGTCTGTCCTAATACTTGGCAGGAATATCGTAAATCATGAAGATTCATCTAAATAATGCTGGTCTGTTCTAATACTTGGCAGGAATATCGTAAATCCTGAAGATTCATCTAAATAATGCTGGTCTGTTCTAATACTTGGCAGGACTATCGTAAATCATGAAGATTCATCTAAGTAATGCTGGTCTGCTCTAATACTTGGGAGGGATATCGTAAATCATGAAGATTCATCTAAATCATGCTGGTCTGCTCTAATACTTGACAGGAATATCTGAAATCATGAAGATTCATCTAAATAATGCTGGCCTGCCCTAATACTTGGCAGGAATACCTGAAATCATGAAGCACTGGGCAACACACTACAAAGAAAACTACGTTCTCTTCGTCAGATCTGCGCAGGATCCCGCCTCCCCCTTGTATCCCTCTATACCTTTGATTATGCACTGTTCGGTCAGAACCACCTGGACTTAATTCCAACATCTTTGATCAACCTGTTCATACCTACTCCCATATATAGTTCCGCCAAGTCATTGGTTTGGAACTGCCAGCACACAGACAGTTTGTGGCCACCTCGGCCATGGAAATGCTAGTCTTCACCTGCGCCGTGAAATGCAAGGAGAGATGGACACAGACTGCAGGTGGTCCAACGGACCACGCCTGGCGTCCACAGGAACAAATGCTTACAATGGGAGATGGACACAGACTGCAGATGGTCCAACGGACCACGTCCACAGGAACAAATGCTTGCAAGGAGAGATGGACACAGACTGCAGATGGTCCAACGGACCACGTCCACAGGAACAAGGCTTGCAATGGGAGATGGACACAGACTGCAGATGGTCCAGCGGACCACGCCCTGGCGTCCACAGGAACAAAGGCTTGCATGGAGAGATGGATACAGACTGCAGATGGTCCAACGGACCACGTCCACAGGAACAAAGGCTTGCAAGGGGAGATGGACACAGACTGCAGATGGTCCAACGGACCACGTCCACAGGAACAAAGGCTTGCAAGGGGAGATGGACACAGACTGCAGATGGTCCAACGGACCACGCCCTGGCGTCCACAGGAATAAAGGCTTGCAAGGAGAGATGGACACAGACTGCAGATGGTCCAACGGATCACGTCCACAGGAACAAAGGCTTGCAAGGAGAGATGGACACAGACTGCAGATGGCCCAACGGACCACGTCCACAGGAACAAAGGCTTGCAATGGGAGATGAATACAGACTGCAGATGGTCCAGCGGACCACGTCCAGGCGTCTACGGGAACAAAGGCTTCAGACAGATCATGCGCATCTTCTACAACGACGATCAGGTAAATGACCCTGTCAGATAGCTGGCCAACACATACTTTCACAGACCACAATCTCTTCTTGCAGTTTTCAGGCGCCCTACGTTAGCCTGGTACAGAGAGGTGTCTGGTCACCACTCCAAGAGAAATCAGCAATGAAGCAACATGCACTAAACAGTCAGAGGAAAGCAAGGCTGAGGGGGGGGGGGGGGGGGGGGACAACGGTGTTGGGGCATGCACACCGTCACTGAATGATCAGACATGTCTGTGTCTGTTGGGGCATGCACACCGTCACTGAATGATCAGACATGTCTGTGTCTGTTGGGGCATGCACACTGAATGATCAGACATGTCTGTGTCTTGGGGCATGCACACTGAATGATCAGACATGTCTGTGTCTGTTGGGGCATGCACACCATCACTGAATGATCAGACATGTCTGTGTCTGTTGGGGCATGCACACCATCACTGAATGATCAGACATGTCTGTGTCTGTTGGGGCATGCACACCATCACTGAATGATCAGACATGTCTGTGTCTGTTGGGGCATGCACACTGAATGATCAGACATGTCTGTGTCTGTTGGGGCATGCACACTGAATGATCAGACATGTCTGTGTCTGTTGGGGCATGCACACTGAATGATCAGACATGTCTGTGTCTGTTGGGGCATACACACTGAATGATCAGACATGTCTGTGTCTGTTGGGGCATGCACACCGTCACTGAATGATCAGACATGACTGTGTCTGTTGGGGCATGCACACCGTCACTGAATGATCAGACATGACTGTGTCTGTTGGGGCATGCACACCGTCACTGAATGATCAGACATGACTGTGTCTGTTGGGGCATGCACACTGAATGATCAGACATGTCTGTGTCTGTTGGGGCATGCACGCCGTCCCTGAATGATCAAACATGTTTGTGTCCACAGATGATGTCTCTTTTCGGAGATGGTCATTATTCTGCTATCATATCTCACCTTTTATCTTTATCCACCGCCGAAGTTCAACGGCAGAACTAACAATCAATAATCAAACTTCACATATTGCATGGCTCAAACGGCCAGTGACTAATTCGCATCATTATCGATCCTCGATATCATTATCCATGAGTGTATGATCAATTGCTATCATTATTATCAATTGCCAG
This sequence comes from Conus ventricosus, assembly GCA_018398815.1. Taxonomy (NCBI): domain Eukaryota; kingdom Metazoa; phylum Mollusca; class Gastropoda; order Neogastropoda; family Conidae; genus Conus; species Conus ventricosus. The sequence goes on along the minus strand of CM031603.1, from coordinate 99,426,735 downwards.
TCATAAAGCAGTGATCAACGTAATCATCTGTCAGCAACTATTAATCATCAATGTCCAACCGCCATCGTGATAATCAGTTAGTATCTTCCGTTATCGAAAATCGTTTTCATCCACTATCAGTTGTCAATGATCAATGTAAACCGCGCTCAGTCCTCAGAACCCTTCCTAAAGCCCCGTCAGTCCTCAATGATCATCTCTCATCATCAATCAACATTAATGAATGTTTACTCATCATCCATCATTAACCCTCCCACCCATCATCTTGTCATCAATCATCCAAAATATTCGCTGACGTGTTTCCCTGACGGCGTCTTCAGTCATGTGTTAACCTTCTTCCCAGACATACAGGCACTACCTCCCAGGTCTTCCTCTGGCATCATTTTGTGATCGTCGATTAGAAAGAATAGACACAACATGGGAGAGCTCTCTCACAGCCGTTTCTTCATAACGCTAGAATATTGATGTTGCATTTCCATAGGCTTCAATAGCATCACAGTCCAACGACACACGTGACTCGACTTCTTCTGCAATCCGGACTTTACAAATGCCTTGGTAACGCATACATCTGCTTCTGAATCTCAGTTATGCGCTGAGACAGCAGAAATACCCAATCCATCCAGCGTAACGTATACCTGCATGTGCCATCTGAACGTCGTGTGGTCTGGGAGGTTTAGAGAGTGTAACGTATACCTTCATGTGCCATCTTAACGTCTCGTGGTCTGGGAGGTTTAGAGAGTGTAACGTATACCTTCATGTGCCATCTTAACGCCTCGTGGTCTGGGAGGTTTAGAGAGTGTAACGTATACCTTCATGTGCCATCTTAACGTCTCGTGGTCTGGGAGGTTTAGAGAGTGTAACGTATACCTTCATGTGCCATCTGAACGTCGTGTGGTCTGGGAGGTTTAGAGAGTGTAACGTATACCTTCATGTGCCATCTTAACGTCTCGTGGTCTGGGAGGTTTAGAGAGTGTAACGTACACCTTCATGTGCCATCTTAACGCCCTGTGGTCTGGGAGGTTTAGAGAGTGTAACGTATACCTTCATGTGCCATCTTAACGCCCTGTGGTCTGGGAGGTTTAGAGAGTGTAACGTATACCTTCATGTGCCATCTTTACGTCATGTGGTCTGAGAGGTTTGGGAGAGTGTAACGTATACCTTCATGTGCCATCTTAACGACCTGTGGTCTGGGAGGTTTAGAGAGTGTAATAACAGCTGTAAACTACAACACAGTTCACAACATTCTGTCGGTTTCAGCTGATGCCAAGTTGTGCTCATCAGCGAGTCTCTGCCAGCGAAAACATAGAGGACACAGACAGGCAGACACACAGATAGACACAGAGAGAGAGAGAGAGAGAGAGAGAGAGAGAGAGAGAGAGAGAGAGAGAGAGAGAGAGAGAGAGAGAGAGAAAGAGACAGACAGATAGATGGACACACAGACACCGAGAGAGAGAGAGAGAGAGAGAAGGAGAGAGAGAGAGAGAGAGAGAGAGAGAGAGAGAGAGAGAGAGAGAGAGTCACTCGCTGTATCAACGAGCGTCAACATTCTTTTTTCCAGGTAAAGGGGCTTCAACTCTGTAATAACTACACCAGACGGGCCTATTGGCGCTTATTTCCCTTGGCTTCCTAACCTGCATCGGTCACACAATCAGAGCACATGTGGAAAGGAAGACACTTGAGCCGCAGTTAGTTGGAGCAGGAAGGGGGCAGGGGGTGGGAATAAAGGAAAGTGCCGAGAAAGGTTCCAGTGTCGGCGTGGTCAGGGAGGGGAGGGGCAGGGGTGGAGATGAAGGAAAGTGTCCAGAAAGGTTCCAGTGTCGGCGTGGTCAGAGAGGGGAGGGGAGGGGGCAGGGGTGGGGATGAAGGAAAATGTCGAGAAAGGTTCCAGTGTCGCCGTGGTCAGAGAGGGGAGGGGGCAGGGGGTGGGAATAAAGGAAAATGTCGAGAAAGGTTCCAGTGTCGCCGTGGTCAAAGAGGGGAGGGGGCAGGGGTGGGGATGAAGGAATGTGTCCAGAAAGGTTCCAGTGTCGGCGTGGTCAGAGAGGGGAGGGGGCAGGGGGTGGGAATAAAGGAAAATGTCGAGAAAGGTTCCAGTGTCGCCGTGGTCAGAGAGGGGAGGGGGCAGGGGTGGGGATGAAGGAATGTGTCCAGAAAGGTTCCAGTGTCGGCGTGGTCAGAGAGGGGAGGGGGCAGGGGGTGGGAATAAAGGAAAATGTCGAGAAAGGTTCCAGTGTCGCCGTGGTCAGAGAGGGGAGGGGGCAGGGGTGGGGATGAAGGAATGTGTCCAGAAAGGTTCCAGTGTCGGCGTGGTCAGAGAGGGGAGGGGGCAGGGGGTGGGAATAAAGGAAAATGTCGAGAAAGGTTCCAGTGTCGCCGTGGTCAGAGAGGGGAGGGGGCAGGGGTGGGGATGAAGGAATGTGTCCAGAAAGGTTCCAGTGTCGGCGTGGTCAGAGAGGGAGGGGAGGGGGCAGGGGTGGGGATGAAGGAATGTGTCCAGAAAGGTTCCAGTGTCGGCGTGGTCAGAGAGGGAGGGGAGGGGGCAGGGGTGGGGATGAAGGAATGTGTCCAGAAAGGTTCCAGTGTCGGCGTGGTCAGAGAGGGGAGGGGAGGGGGCAGGGGTGGGGATGAAGGAATGTGTCCAGAAAGGTTCCAGTGTCGGCGTGGTCAGAGGTGAGAGTGAAGACTCCCTGCACTTCCACCACTATAAAGCCACGAGGCGGCAATACACAATGCGCAGGAGTGACGGTCAAATCATTCATAATCAGACATTGAAAGGGCAGAGGAACAGTCAGATGATGATGCTGATGGCCAATGAGTCTTAGCTCAAAGCAAGCGAACGTTGGGAACATGGGGGAGAGAGGGTGCGTAGGGAGGCCTGGGAAGGGGGAGAGAGGGTGCGTAGGGAGGCCTGGGAAGGGGGAGAGAGGGTGCGTAGGGAGGCCTGGGAAGGGGGAGAGGAGATAAGGTGGAAGGTGCGGGAAGACGAGAGACAGAGAGAGAGAGAGAGAGAGAGAGAGAGAGACAGACAGACAGACAGACAGACAGAGACAGAGACAGAGAGAGAGGAGGGGGGAGGGAGTCTGTGGACTAATGTGAAGTCAGTCACGGGCTGAGTGCTGTCCATGAGACCGTCTTCATTAGTCCTGTCATCCCAGTCCTCCTTTCATCCATCAGCTGTCCATCCCACGGGCTGTGGTCTCCTATCGCAGCAGACGCGGAGTGGCGTGTATGGACTAGTCCGCGTGTACTGACTCCTCTCTGGTGCTAGCGAAGCTCAAACTGAAATAACCCAACAACAAATACCTTGGAGAGGATAAAGATGAGGACGGCAATGCCGATGACGACGATGACGATTCTGACGACGAAGAGGATGATCATGCTACTGATAGTGTGGTGGTAGTGGTGATGGGGTTCTATACTGTTGGACATAATTCACTCGTAGCTGGGTGGTCGTTGAAAGAAAAAAAATGTCTCCAAAACGTTTTTGGAGCATCTGGATGAAGGACGCTGATGGAGCTGAAGATGAGAGAAGGAAGTCAATTTACTGAGTTGTCAGAGGAAGAGGGAACTGAGCCACCCCGTCAGTGGTGCCATCAAATAGAAAATCTCCTGTAAGTCTTGAAGACAGCTTTTCTGTCAGCTCTACAGCCATAATCAGCCCCCCCCCCCCCCCCCTTCTCTCTCTTTCTCTCTCTCTCTCTCTCTCTCGCTCTCGCTCTCTCTCTCTCTCTCGCTCTCTCTCTCTCTCTCTCTCTCTCTCTCTCTCTCTCTCTCTCTCTCTCTTCTCTCTCGCTCTCTCGCTCTCTCTCTCCTTTGATAAAAACCTACAATTTTGATCAATGTCATTTTCATTGATATTTTACATCTGAAGCGTTTTCAGATTTGCATCATTATCTCCCAGAATAGATTTCCTGAATAAATGACAGTGGAACTGGAAAGCCAGATAGGAATGAATGATGTCCAGGATTGATCTGGCAGGGATTGGCACCGGCCTTGACGCTGCTAGTGATCAGAAGCAGAGGCAGAGGTCTATCTGCTAGTTATCAGGGGGCTAGTGATCAGGGCCAGAGGCAGAGGTCTGTCTGCTAGTTATCAGGGGGCTAGTGATCAGGGCCAGAGGCAGAGGTCTGTCTGCTAGTTATCAGGGCCAGAGGCAGAGGTCTATCTGCTAGTTATCAGGGGGGTAGTTATCAGGGTCTGAGACAGAGGTCTATCTGCTAGTTATCAGGGTCAGGGGCAGAGGTCTATCTGCTAGTTATCAGGGCAGAGACAGAGGTCTATCTGCTAGTTATTAGGGTCAAAGGCAGAGGTCTATCTGCTAGTTATCAGGGTCAAAGGCAGAGGTCTATCTGCTAGTTATCAGGCTCAGAGGCAGAGGTCTACTGCTAGTTATCAGGGCCAGAGACAGAGGTCTATCTGTAGT
>CM031603.1:99405798-99422215 GCA_018398815.1 Conus ventricosus | reverse complement strand
AAAAAAAAAAAAATTTTTTTGTTAAAAATAAAAAAGGGAAAAGGGCTCTGTAAATTCTGCAAAACAAATTAGTATATAAAAAGAGGGGCTCTGTGAATTCCCTTGCAACGCACAAATTAGTATATAATAAAGAGGGGCTCTGTGAATTCTGCAACACAAATTAAGTATATAATAAAGGGGGGGCTCTGTAAATTTCTGCAACACACAAATAAGGTATATAATAAAGAGGGGCTCTGTGAATTCTACAACACAAATTAGGTAAAAAAGAGGGCTCTGTGAATTCTGCAACAAAAATTAGTATTAATAAGAGGGGCTCTGTGAATTCTGCAACAAAAATTGGGTATACAAAAAGAGGGGCTCTGGAATTCCGCAACACAAATAAGGTATATAATAAAGAGGGTCTCCGTGAATTCCGCAACACAAATTAGGTGTATAAAAAGGGGCCTGTGAATTCCGCACACACAAATTAGGTATAAATAAAGAGGGCTCTGTGAATTCCGCAACACAAATTAGGTATATAATAAAGGGGGCCTGTGAATTCCGCAACAAAAATTTAAAGGTATATAATAAAGAGGGGCTCGTGAATTCCGAAACCAAAATAGGTATAAAAAAAGAGGGGCTCTGTAAATTTCCCGCAACACAAACCTAGTATATAATAAAGAGGGCTCTGGGGAATTCCGCAACACAAAACTGGTATAAAAATAAAGAGGGCTCTGTAATTCTGCAAGACAAACAAGGTATAAAAAAGAGGGGCTCTGTGAATTCCGCAACACAAACTAGGAAATATAATAAAGAGGGGCTCTGTGAATTCTGCAACACAAAATTGTTGTGTTGTTGGCATCCGTTAGTCTCGGGAACGATGGATTTGCGCCCTTTTCAAATGTTTCCGTTGGTCTTTACAGCAATCTGCTGTGCTGTATAGACCCACACGGGAGTGGCATCTCTGCTGCATTTGATGCACTTGAAGGCCGAGTCAGCTGCGGCAGCAGCTGCTTGTTCTTTCTCTGTGCACGCTTTGCGTCGGCAAGCTTCCGGAGCTTCCTCTCTAACGCCAGCTCCCAGCCCAGTTTTTCACAGTGTGTCTCCAGCTGGATCTGTCCTGAGCGAGCTCTTCCCAGGTGTTGGTGTCGATGTCGAGAGCCTTCAGGTCGCGCTTGCAAACATCTTGAAGCGGAGTTGTGGTCTTCCATTTGTTCTCTTGCCAGGGGCAACTCTGCGTACAGAATGTCTTTGGGGATCCTGCCGTCGTCCATTGACGCACATGACAAGCCACCTGGGGCGACGCTGAGGGAGAAGAGTGGTCATGCTGGGAATTTTTTGCACGCTCAAGCACATCTTTGTTTGTCACGCATCACTCCATGTGATCCCAAGTATGCCCGGAGACAGCGCATGTGGAAGGCACCAGCTTCTTCTCTTGTGAGGCATACGGGGTCCAGGATTCGCTGGCGTACAGGAGAGTGCTTAGCACACGGGCTCGATACACAGCAATTTTGGGTGTTCAATGTTAACATGCTGTTGTTCCACACTCTCTGAGATAGTCTGGCCAGGGTGGTAGAGGCCTTGCCAATCCTTCTGTTGATCTTGTATCCAGAGAGAGGTTGTCGGTGATGGTGGAACCGAGGTACGTGAACTGGCTAACGCCTCTAATTCAGGGTTGTTGATGGTGATGCGGGGTTGTTCAGCATCCTGACCATCACATTCGTCTTCTTCAGGCTTATTGTCAGGCCAAACTCATCACAAGCCTTTGCAAAGCGGCCATCAGACTCTGTAACTCTGCTTCGGTGTTGGTGGCCAGAGCAGCGTCATCTGCAAACAGATGTCTCTGATGGTCACTACCCGTACTTTGCTCTTGGGCCTTCAGCCGAGCCGGGGTTTGAACAGTCGGCCATCTGATCGGGTGTGAAGGTAGACACCCTCAGTTGATGCCCAAAGGCGTGCTTCAGCAGGACAGCAAAGAAGATGCCAAAGAGGGTGGGAGCGAGGACACAGCCCTGTTTGACTCCACTGCGTATGTTGAAGGCATCTGAGTCGAGCCGTCGTCCCTGCACTGTGCCTTTCATGTCGTCGTGGAAAGACTGGATCACACTCAAAAGTCTTGGGGGCAGCCTATCTTCGCTAGGACGTTAAAGAGCCCCATCTCTGCGACAAGATCAAATGCCTTGGTCAGGTCGATGAAGGCCAAGAAGAGGGGCTTGTGCTGCTCTCTACATTTCTCTTGCAGCTGTCTAAATGGAGAAGACCATGTCGTGGTTGATCTCTCCGAGCGGAACCCGCACTGCAAATCTGGGTACACTCTGTCAGCGAGCTTGCAGCCTGTTCAGGACGACTCTTGCAAATACTTTGCCTACAATGCTCAGGAGAGATATTCCTCTGTAGTTATTGCAGTCACTTTTGTCGCCTTTGTTCTTGTATAATGTGACAAAAATTGGCATCTCTCATGTTTGAGGTACTGCTCCTTCCTCCAGCACTGACAGAGGGGGTTGTGCAGATGTTCAAGCAGTCCCACTGCCGCCACACTTGATGACTTCGGGTGGTATAAACCACCCTTTCCCCTGGTGCTTTCCTGAGGACAGGCTCATGATTGCTTTCTCTAGTTCTGCCAGAGGGGTTTCTCACCCATTCCCCGCCATGGGGGGGAGGCTTTCGATCGCATCAAGGGCCTCGTCGGGACGTGGTTCTGTCTGGAGTACAATTTGGAATAATTTCCAAACCCCTCGCTCCATCTGCTTGTCCTTGTCCTGGATGGTCTCGCCCCTGGCAGACTTCAGTGGAGCTGTAGTCTTTTTGGGGGGGCCCATTGCTTTTTTGATGCCGTCGACATGCCCTTGATGTTTCCAAATATCAGCCGATATCTGGATGCTTTGACATAGCTGGAGCCAGTAGTCGTTAAACGCACTGGGCCCTTTCTAACTCTGTACTTTGCTCTTTGCAGATCTGTACAAACCTGCAGATTCTCTGGCTGGGGATCGCTTGTATTCCAGGTGGGGGCTGCGGCGTTCTTCTATGGCTGGGGTGAGTTGTGGAGGATTGGCCTCAAACCCGTTCGTTGTTTCTTGGTCTGCTTTTTCCCAAAAATCTTCATGGCAGTGCTGTGTACTGTCTCTCTGATGTGGTCCCATTTTCATGGGCTGAGCCACCAGGAGGGGTCTGAGTCGAACACCTCGGGGAGGGGTTGGGGAAATTTCCGCCGCCTTGTCAGGATGTGTGGTCTTGTTCACATCGATGCGAGGTTGCCTTCAGGCCTAGAGCGATTATCTTCTTAGGGTGGAGCTTGATCTTGCAGCACACCAGCGAGTTTATCGGGTCGCAGGCGCGCTGTGGAAGGTGCGAGTAAAAAGGACAAAACCTCAAGGCAGACCGCCTGAATGATAATCAAGTCTAGTTGGTCAGGTCAGGTCGCTGGTCTTGTCCTCATCTGGGGGGGATCATGGTGGGTCCTCATAGGAGGTTCTTCTGGCTCGCTGGGGGGGGCTCGACTCTCGCCCTGCTACCGGTTTAAAAAGTAGCCCGGGACCACCTGTCGCATAGACGGGTAGATAGAGCTCGTCAACCTGGGAAAGTAGTCCATCTAGGTGAAGGAAAACACTGAATCAAACCTCCGCTGCCCTTTCGGCTATACCCACTCACGGGAAAGGCTTCGGGAGTCAACCCTGAGGAAAAATCCGGAGCCGGAGTCCCTAGGCGGCTTGACCTTTTCTTCAACGTCATCCCGGGAACTCCTGCGACGCCGTTGGTGCCAAGTTTTTATCGGGTCTGCCTTTCCCTTGGATCCATCAACTGTGTGGGAAAGGGGGGAAACTGCTGCATGGGCAACATCTGATTCTCCAAACCACTCGCCCAGGCTTGCGCCCTGAAGAGGGCACTTCAGCTTCGCTGCAAAGCGTCGAAACAACACGGGAAGCAGCAGTTACCGGTTTATAAGCCATCCGCTCGATTGGCGTAGAGCTGGCGCCAGGGGTTGCTTCCGTCGTGGGAGGATCATCATCTCATTGGGCAGCACCGCCCGCCTCAAGCTGGGCAGCCCCCAGCCAATAGGGTGCTGTCTCGCCACAGTTCGCCTGCCTTTCTGGGTGCGTAGGGCTCAGGGTACGGAAGTACTGACAAGCGGACTGCAATCACTGCACCAGGCAAAAGCAAGGGAAAATCAAAATTAACAAGAAAAACTCCAGCTCCAAGCTTGGCACCTGGAATGTAAGGACAATGACGCCTGGACTGTCGGACGACCTCCAGGCTATTAGCGATGCCCCGAAAGACCCCCCGTCATCAACGATGAACTTGTGAGACTCCAGGTCGACATCGCCACAAATGCAAAGACGAGGCTTGCTGACTCTGGAACCCTCCCAGAAAAGGATTTTACATTTTTCTGGCAAGGAAGAGCGCTGAAGGGCACCAGAGAATATGGCGTGGATTTCTGTCCGGAACTCTTTGCTAGGGATGATAGAACCCTGCCAACAAGGGAAAAGAAGACTGCTACACTCCGCCTCAACCACCACCACTGGGCCCGTCAACCTGATCAGCGTCTAAGCCCAACACATCAGCGCCACCAAAGGGAAAAAAAGGACGAGTTCTAAAGATCAGCTCGACTCACTTATCCAAGGATCCCCAAAGACGAGCAAACTGTTACTGCTGGTGACTTCAATGCCAGAGTGGGCGCTGACCATGACTCCTGGCCCTCCTGTCTCGGAAAATTTGGGGTGGGGAAAAATGAATGAAAAAGGGGAGCGACTCCTGGGGATGTGCTCATACCACGAAAACCCCAGCATCACCCAACTCCTTCTTCCCGGGCAAAGCCTCAGCAGAAAAATGTCATGGAGACACCCCGCTCAAGCACTGCACCACTAGACTTGATTATCATCAGCAACACAAATTAGGTATATAATAAAGAGGGGCTCTGTGAATTCTGCAACACAAATTAGGTATATAATAAAGAGGGGCTCTGTAAATTCTGCAACACAAATTAGGTACATAATAAAGAGGGGCTCTGTGAATTCTGCAACACAAATTAGGTGTATAATAAAGAGGGTCTCTGTGAATTCTGCAACACAAATTAGGTGTATAATAAAGAGGGGCTCTGTGAATTCTGCAACACAAATTAGGTATATAATAAAGAGGGGCTCTGTGAATTCTGCAACACAAATTAGGTATATAACAAAGAGGGGCTCTGTGAATTCCGCAACACAAATTAGGTGTATAATAAAGAGGGGCTCTGTGAATTCTGCAACACAAATTAGGTGTATAATAAAAGGGGCTCTGTGAATTCCGCAACACAAATTAGGTGTATAATAAAGAGGGGCTCTGTGAATTCCGCAACACAAATTAGTTATATAATAAAGAGGGGCTCTGTGAATTTCCGCAACACAAAATAGGTATATAATAAAGAGGCGCTCTGTGAATTCTGCAACACAAACTAGGTATATAATAAAGAGGGGCTCTGTGAATTCTGCAACACAAACTAGGGGCTCTGTGAATTCTGCAACACAAACTAGGTATATAATAAAGAGGGGCTCTGTGAATTCTGCAACACAAATTAGGTATATAATAAAGAGGGGCTCTGTGAATTCTGCAACACAAATTAGGTGTATAATAAAGAGGGGCTCTGTGAATTCTGCAACACAAATTAGGTATATAACAAAGAGGGGCTCTGTGAATTCCGCAACACAAATTAGGTGTATAATAAAGAGGGGCTCTGTGAATTCCGCAACACAAATTGGGTATATAACAAAGAGGGGCTCTGTGAATTCCGCAACACAAACTAGGTATATAATAAAGAGGGGCTCTGTGAATTCCGCAACACAAATTAGGTATATAATAAAGAGGGGCTCTGTGAATTCTGCAACACAAACTAGGTATATAATAAAGAGGGGCTCTGTGAATTCTGCAACACAAATTAGTATATAATAAAGAGGGGCTCTGTGAATTCTGCAACACAAATTAGGTATATAATAAAGAGGGCTCTGTGAATTCTGCAACACAAATTAGGTATATGAAAAAGAGGGGCTCTGTGAATTTTGCAACACAAATTAGGTATATAATAAAGAGGGGCTCTGTGAATTCTGCAACACAAATTAAGTATATAATAAAGAGGGGCTCTGTGAATTCTGCAACACAAATTAGGTATATAAAAAACAACACCAAAAACCCATAAAACAAACAAACAATGCAACTTAAAAGAAAGACTTTCCATCAAACAAAATGGCACGGGACATGTCATATAACTCAAGGATTTCATCAGGTTGTTGATATGCCTACAGGTAAGAAGGTGATATCCAAAAATGTGAGAATGCCAAAGCATTTAATTCGTACTCACCATGGCCACATGGCTTGTGAGATGTAGTGCAGAAATAGTGACCCTCTGCTCAAGTGTTCTTTTTTTCTTTGTGAAGGTGGCAATGTATGTTGTTTTCTAGTTCTTTGTAGTATATATCATTATTACAATAACAAATATTCCTGTTCCCGAATCGATCATCATGGTCACTATCTTCTGAAATACAATCATGTACAAAAGCAATAACAACACACAAAAACAGCTGGGAAATTATTCTGGAGATTTCTTTCAATCTATATCACACTAACCTCTTCACAGTCTCTTTTTTTCCAAAGACCTCTCAAAATCAGACTGAATATTGTAGAAAAATGGGAGTAGAGTATTCATTTCCCTACTCTAACAAGTAGCACAATTTACCACTCTTCTCAAAGCAAGGAAAATGTTCAGGTCATAATAATCATCTGTCTGAAAGTTTGGGAGTCACTCAGCAGTTTGTGAGTGACAAAAACTAACATCATTTAACCTTTTTGCGACACGCCGTGCGATGGTGACGGCAACTCAGTCCACCTGTTCATGACGAGCCGTTCCGTGGTGACGGCAACTCAGTCCACCTGTTCATGACGAGCCGTTCCGTGGTGACGGCAACTCAGTCCACCTGTTCATGACGAGCCGTTCCGTGGTGACGGCAACTCAGTCCACCTGTTCATGACGAGCCGTTCCGTGGTGACGGCAACTCAGTCCACCTGTTCATGACGAGCCGTTCCGTGGTGACGGCAACTCAGTCCACCTGTTCATGACGAGCCGTTCCGTGGTGATGGCAACTCAGTCCAACTGTTCATGACGAGCCGTTCTGTGGGGATGGCAACTCAGTCGACCTGTTCATGACGAGCCGTTCCGTGGTGACGGCAACTCAGTCGACCTGTTCATGACGAGCTGTTCCGTGGTGACGGCAACTCAGTCGACCTGTTCATGACGAGCCGTTCTGTGGTGACGGCAACTCAGTCCACTTGTTCATGACGAGCCATTCTGTGGTGACAGTAACACTGCTGTACTCCTGGACGTGCGTGCCTCCGTGACGGCAAGACTATCAAAAATCCTGTTCTCTCATCTACAGTCTAAGGGATGCAGCTGCCCTAAATATTTAGAACAGGGTTCTAGCCACTGGAAGGCAAGTTTACATGCACTAGTCATGACCCCAGCGTAGTCCGAACAAAGAGACCCGTCTGGCACTGGTAATTTCTGCAAAAGGCACGTGTGGAATTTCCTGCCTTACCAACATATCGGGCAGAAGAAAAATGACATGGGCTGTTAGAACTGGTTCAGAAAAGTGGTTCAGAGGATGAGGGGGTAAAGTTGTACAAGTTTATGAAAAGAACCTGAGCTTGATTTATTTGCTCTGTGTATTTAATAGCTTATACGTCCTGTCGTCAGAAGCCGAAACAGTGAAAAGTGTGTACAGTGTGCAATAATTTAACTTCCATTTTTTTTTCAATTTCACTTGGATTACACATATTAATGCCTCAGGCTTTCTCTACATCTATTCTAAGTGAGAGCAAAATTTTATGTCCCTTTTCTTCCTCATTTGCTGTTGTCATACTAACCAAACAAATGTAAACAAGATTGTGTTCTCTTATGTTTTACTTACGTTGTTTTCGTAACTGTAGCCTTGCTATTTTTCCCAAAATGTATTTAAGTCCATGCTCATTGCGAAGTTCACGTTTTAGCTTTCCGTTGATATATAACAATTGCTTGTTAGGATTACATTAGGGGACGTAAAATAAAATTAAAAAGTGCGAAAATCGCGCATCTGCAACGGTTGTACTCACATGCAGTGCACGCATCTGCAGGGAAGTGACGTTGCTCTGCCACACCCATCGTGAAAGTATTAAGTGGCACAGGGCCACTAAATAAGAAAATGCTATATTTCTTCAGTTTGTCTCAAATATCATCAACATGCCTGACACTGGAAAAAAAAAAAGAAAAACTGAAAGGTCGGGGCCTTGGGGGGCAAAGCCCCCGGCCAAAACTGATTTTTTTGAAAAATTCAGTTTTTCGTGGCCTCTGGTGAAAGGAAATTTGAAACCGAGGCCTTGTTTGAGACACATATTTATTGCTTATATGACAGTTTCCCATACATGAAGTGGGTGGTTTTTTTGTTTGTTTGTTGTTGTTTTTTGGTGTGTGTGAAATACAGTGCAGTGAAACCTCTATTTAGACCTTCCCTGATAAGACTTCCTCTCTAAAGTGACTCTAAATTCTGTGACGGTTCCATCAAACTGTTAAATTACCTATCTTCTTATCTTCTTTTTAAAAAAAATCCATGTTTCATGTTAAGATCACAAATCTGTGCATTTTCTAAGGTCTTAATAGAGAGTTTCCAGTGTACTTCCAAAACTAACCCATTTTATTACACGGAAGAAATAAAACCTTCAGTTGTTTTCCCCATCCTTTTTTCCAGAAAACTAACCCTCATTTATTTTTCTTTTATGTTTTTTGCTTTCTTTAAATATTTTTTCATACTATTATGTCTCTCTCTCTCTCTCTCTGCCTTACATCTATCTTTGTGTGTGTGTGTGTGTGTGTGTGTGTGTGTGTGTGTGTGTGTGTATGTGCGTGTGTGCGTGTATGTGTGTCACTAGGGGCGGAAGGGGGGGGGGGGGGGGGGGGGGGGGAGGCATGAAGGGCTGCTGAAAAAGATTTTACTGAAATTCATACCTTCATGCTTTTAATATGGTCCGGACTTCTGGCATGCTTTGCTAGCCGAGATTTTCCATTGGATCCATACTTAAGGTCCGAGTTGCACACGTGGCAAAACGCTACATCAGGTCTGTTTGTTTTCAAACACCAAACACGATGTTGTCGTTTTTCATCATCTATTTCGTTCAGCCAAGCCCATCGCCATTTATTAGTGGTGCCAGCGTCGATCTCCTCAACTGAATCACCTTCTTTAAGATAGGACATTCTCACGGTTTCCAACGAACTCCAAACTCGAAATCTAGATTTCGGCAAATGGTGCTTCATCTTTGTTCCCTAAAATAAAGAGTACTTCCGATTTGGCACTTCCGTTCTATGGTAAGACACACTCAATACGTAATTTGCGCAATTTTAGAGACTGTTTTGAAAAACTTTTTTTTTTCAGATATACGAAAAACGGAAAATTCTGTCTCGAATAATTTCATAAAATGGATTCCATCCTCAGACTGAAGAAGTTTCACCCATGTATCAAGAGTATGCAGAGGGCTCCTAGTAGTAGTAGTAGTAGTAGTAGTAGAGGGCTGGCTTGTAGCCTAGGCCTTTCGGCCTTTTTACGCCCTTCTTTTGTTATCATATTTGTTTTGTTTTGTTTTTCTAGGGTCTACGGCATGCTTATTCAATCCCTATTAGCAAAAATTGCTTCAATCTATTTCCATGAATAAAATTTTGAAATCTGTGTTGTAATCCAGGAAATTCTTGAATTTGTTAATATCATTAGTAAATTTAATTTCAACAGGTATTGAGTTCCACAATTTAACAACTCTGTTAGAGAAACTGAACGCTCGTTTGTTAGTAGTTCTATGTTTAACAAAAAGTTTACCTTCTGCATTTCTTGTCATACTAACTGGTGAGAAGGAAAAAATGTTTCAATTGATACATTGACCAAACCATTCATTATTTTATACACTTGTATTAAATCCTCCCTTAACCTTCTACCCTTAAGAGAGTGTAACTGTAAAAACTGGAGCCGTTCCTCATAAGACATATTTTTGCATTCTACCAGTAATCTAGTTCCTCTTCTTTGTACATCTTCTATCATTTTTGATTGCCTCTTCAAATATGGATTCCAAACGACATTGGCATATTCTAAATGAGGCCTTACAAAAGCCTTAAATAGTTTTAGAAAAGTATATTTGTCTAGGTACAGAAATGTTCTTTTAATGATACCTAACATCTGATTTCCCTTATTTACAATTTCCTTTATATGTGGATCAAATGAAAGCTCCTTATCGAAAGTGACTCCCAAGTCCTTTTCTGTCTCACAAGTACTTATTTTCTGTACCTCATTACCTATTTTCATAAAATACTCCCTTCTATCCATTTCTTTTTTTTCACCAACATGTATAACATGACATTTTGACACATTAAAATATAGATTCCAAGCATCCGACCAGTCCTGTAGTTTTATCAAGTCCTCTTGAATACAATCACCATTTGCAACTTTGTCATATATTTTAGTATCATCAGCGAAGATTTTACAAGTACAGTGCAGTGAATCCGGTAAGTCATTTATAAATACTGTAAATAAAATTGGACCCAATACACTACCCTGGGGGATTCCACTTTTTACATTTATTTCTTCCGACTCAGCATTTCCAACTCTTACCCTCTGTTTCCTATTGTACAAGAAGTTTTGTATCCATTTAAGCGTATTTCCTACAATACCATATGATGCTAATTTTATCAGTAACCTTTCATGAGGTACAGAATCAAATGCTTTTCTAAAATCTAAGTACACAACATCAAAGGGATCCCCATCATCCATCCTATTGGTAAAGTCCTCCATTACCTCTAATAGTTGGGTTACACATGATCTTTTTCCTCGGAATCCATGTTGACACTTTGCATATAATTGACTACTTTCAAAGTGGGAAACAATACAGTCTCTTATTAGTGATTCCAATACTTTACATACAATACAAGTTAGACTTACTGGTCTATAATTTCCAGCTTCACTCCTATTCCCTTTCTTAAACAAAGCATAACATCAGCTGTTTTCCAATCATTTGGTAACCCTCCTGTTTCTAAAGACTTATTAAACAATATGCAAAGTGGTTTTGCAATTTCTTTGCTCAGCTCTTTTAGTATTCTAGGGGATATGGAATCAGGTCCTCTGGCTTTATTAGGATTAAGTTCACTTATTTTTTTCTCTACAGCAGTAGGAGTAACTCTTATGTCACATAGTGATATACCATTAGATCTTGAGCTTGCTTCTAAATAAGGTAACGTATTTACATTCTCAGTTGTAAAAACACTTGCAAAGAAATTATTCAATACCTCTGCTTTGTCTTTATCTGTAACAACCGTCTTTCCATCCTCACTTTTTAAGGGACTAATACCTGTATTAGTTTTTGTCCTTTCTTGCACATATTTCCAAAATGTTTTTGGATTAGTTTTACCTTCCTTAGCAATATCTTTCTCATATTTTTTTCTTGTTTTTTTTTCAGTAGTTTGGCACATTCATTCCTTACTATAATATATCTGACATGGTCTCTACCATGTTTTGTCTTTAGATATCTTTTATACGCATTATATTTCTTTTTTATTTTTGTCATGGCTTTCTTGTCTAGCCATATAGGTTTGAAACGTTTATTATTATTAACTTTCACTTTCGGAACACACTCCTCAACCCCAGTATTTAGCACATCTTTTATCATACTCCATGCACTCTCCACATCCATATTGTCTAGCTTGCTCCAGTCTGTATTTTCAACAATATTTTTCATTTTATTGTAATCACCTTTGTTGAAATCTAACTTAAATTTGATAACTTTAGGCTCCCTTTTTAATGAAACATACAGATTGAATTTTAATATGTCGTGGTCACTTTTGCCTACTGGTGGCAAGTGTTCTGTGCTTGAAATTAAGTTATCTTCGTTGACTAGAACCCAGTCATCCATGGTAGGATTCTGTCCTTGTCTTCTTCTAGTTGGTTCCAGAACCTTTTGTAATAGGAACGCATCACGCACATTCTCTATTATCTCATTGCTTTTATCTCCTCTCCACTCTCCATTCCAACCAATATTAGGTTAGTTGAAATCACCAACAATGCAAATTTTATCATATTTTTGAACTTTTTAAGATTTAAGGATCCTAAATAACTTCTTGTCATTTTCTACTGTACTTACATTCGGGCTTCTATATATGCAACCGATCAATACTTTCTCTCCTTTTGATCCGTTAAAGGTACACCACACACTTTCACTAAAATCCTCCTTATTTAAGTCCTCACACTCACACGCATTTAAACTCTTCTCAGTATATATTGCAGCACCTTTTTCAAGATTTTTACACACGAACATATCAAAATTGGGAAAATAACATTCTTTTATATTGAAATTCTTATATTCTTTGGCTTGATTTCAGTCAAAGCAATCACGCTAGGTTTAAAATCTTCTATAATACTCAAAAACTCATCTTTTTTGTTCAACAAACTATCTACATTAGAGTAAAGAAAAATGCACTCTTCCTGAGCTGTATGAGAACTTACATTTACATTATGTACACCGTTGCTTTTGCCGGTTCATTTGGTCTTTTCGGTACCCCCTGACCTTCCTCCTCCCTCTGCTCTAGGCTTCCTGTTGTCTTGTTGTGCATAACAGAAACAGTTTCACACAGATCTGCACATCATAATGACAACTGTTTGCCAGTGGTCACTGTGTATGACCAAGATGTGTCCAACCATCTGCTTTTATGGGCTAACAGTTGCTGAAATGAATTCGATTCAGTTTATATGCAGCTGAGGGGGAAAAAAAAGGTTGTGGATAAGGTAACTACTTGGTCAAAGAAGAAAACGGTTGGTAGATCACCTGAAGCACTTTCTTCATTTCTTTTGGTGATGGATGACAAATGTGTAGCCCACACTCCACAATGCAGACATCAGCACTGTGCCCCCTCCCACCTCCTCTCTCTTCCCTGTCCCTTCCTCTTCTCCCTCCCCACCCCCAGAAAATGTTAAAAATTTCGTACTGGAAAATGTGTACACAATGGGATAAAAACCTAAACATCCAGTGGTATATTGTCCATATTTTGTCTAACCATGAGGAAAACCTATGTATTTGGCTTTTGTCGACCTCTTTCACTTTTGTTGCATCTTGAGGGAGCTTACATGAGGTCTCATGATATCAGTATTATCAGCTAGAGGATTAAAAAATGAGAATTGCACTATACTGGCTGACTGTGATACTTTTTTTCTTTGCTGAAGGTTTGTTTGTTTTTTCTTCAGTTTTACAGTTTTAAATTTCCATGAACTGGTTAAGAGTGATACTTAGCCCTGCAAACACGCACTGGTTGTATTTACAGACTGTAAGCGCAATAATCAAGATACCTTTTCTCATCAGTTCAATTCTCAAGATCGCATGAAAATTACCTCCCCTGTCAGGTCTCCATGGCCAACTGAAGATCGGATCAGTTCTTTTCTGTTACTTTCAGGTCAAAAAAAAAAAAAAAAAGAAGAAAAAAAAAAGAAAAGAAAGAAATTACATTATTACATAAATAAAGAAAAAGAAAAGAAAAGAACAGGAAGGAAAATAAACAGTTGCCATGCACTGTTTGTAGGTTGCTGTGTCCTACATCCTAAAAATGTGTACAGGTATCATGTACACATCCTAAAAATGTGTACAGGTATCATGTACACATCCTGGAGAAAAAAAAAAGCATCCTGCAAAAAAAAAAAGCGGGAGTGGGGGGTAGGGGGTGGGGGGCAGAGGGAGGGTGGCTGGAAAAACAATGAAGAGCGGTCTGCAGCATATCATGTAATGGGAAGAAGAATAAGAAGATAAATATCCAAACAATAGCGTCCCTTGTCACAACCAGCACAAGAGAAACTCAAATCTGTTTCAAGATCTTTTTGAATGAAATAGATATGAAAAATAGACCCTTGGCAATCAACAGACAAAGAAAGCCTTAGTTCTCGTATCTGCTGAGCTTAAACGCTGTTAAATTTGTAATACACAGGGAATATCCCCAGCCTCTCACACTGCCTAGAAGAGAAAAATTCAACACACCATGTTGTAATCATCTATTTCAATCAGTGCAATGTACGCAATGTCTATGAATCTTCCACACACTTTGTTGTGATGTTGATAGTCCATGCTATATCTAAGGTGAGGCTAACGAGCGTCCAGTGTGGAGGAAGGTGGACACTGACCAGACCAGGGCTGGTGGGTCCTCCAGGGGGCTTCTGGGTCCTCCGCCACATCCATCTCTACCTTCACCTCCCACACCTCTGCCTTCACTGGCTGGTCAGGGGACGCCATGGCTCACACACTCTGGAATCAGACAGACTGGGGTACTCATGGTCACACACAGTGCTCATGGACACACACACAGTACTCATGGACACACACAGTGCTCATGGACACACACACAGTACTCATGGACACACACACAGTACTCATGGACACACACACAATGCTCATGGACACACACACAGTGCTCATGGACACACACACAGTACTCATGGACACACACACAGTAATCATGGACACACACAGTACTCATGGACACACACACAGTGCTCATGGACACACACAGTGTTCATGGACACACACAGTGCTCATGGACACACACAGTGCTCATGGACACACACACAGTGCTCATGGACACACACACAGTGCTCATGGACACACACACAGTGCTCATGGACACACACAGTGTCCATGGACACACACAGTACTCATGGACACACACACAGTACTCATGGACACACACACAGTACTCATGGACACACAGTGCTCATGGACACACACAGTGTTCATGGACACACACAGTACTCATGGACACACACACAGTACTCATGGACACACACACTGTGCTCATGGATACACAGTGCTCATGGACACACACAGTGCTCATGGACACACACAGTACTCATGGACACACACACAGTGCTCATGGACACACACAGTGCTCATGGACACACACAGTACTCATGGACACACACAGTGCTCATTGGACACACACAGTGCTCATGGACACACACAGTGCTCATGGACACACACAGTGCTCATGGACACACACAGTGCTCATGGACACACAGTACTCATGGACACACACACAGAACTCATGTACACACACACACAGTACTCATGGACACACACAATACTCATGGACACACACAGTGCTCATGGACACACACACAGTACAGAGGATGCCATAAGTCACACTCTGGAATCAAACAAACACACAGTTCTCAGAGACACACACAGTACAGAGGATGCCAAACACAACACACTCTTAAATCAGACACATATAGAACTCATGGTCACACACAGTACTGAAGATGCCATAGGGACACACTCTGAAATCCCACAGACACACATAGTACTTACTCACAGACACACACAGTACAAAGGAAGCCATACATAACACACTCTGAAATCCCACAAACACATATTCACAGACACACACAGCACAGAAGATGCCATAGGGGACACACTCTGAAATCCCACAGACACACATAGTATTCACAGACACACATAGTATTCACAGACACATATAGTATTCACAGACACACACTACAGAAGATGCCATAGGGGACACATTCTGAAATCCCACAGACACACATACTATTCACAGACACACAGTACAGAAGATGCCATAGGGGACACACTCTGAAATCCCACAGACACACATAGTACTTACTCACAGACACACAGTACAAAGGATGCCATACATAACACGCTCTGAAATCCCACTGACACACATAGTACTCACAGACACACACAGTACAGAAGATGCCAAAGGGGACACACTCTGAGAGAACAGGAAAAGGCCGACTCTAAGCCACTTTCACCCTCCACCGAGTTTTTGGGCGAAAGTGGCCTAAAGCCGCCTTTTCCTGTGGCGGAAGAGAGAGAGAGAATCACCGGCAGACAGACAGACAGACAGAGAAGAGAGAGACAGAGAGAGAGACACACACACACACACACACACACACACACACACACACACACACACACACACACACTCTTTCTCTTTCTCTCTCTCAGTTAAATGTCATAAATCCGCACACTTCTTCTGACTAATTTCTGCCTACAAACTTTGCACAGACAGGCAGACACGGGTTTGAAACCTGATCACTTAATTTACGGCTCGCGGCAGTTTGCAACTAGCCTAGCCTGTGCTGTGTAAACGAACACACTCGGCTGGGTTGCAACCCATTGCATCAGAAAATTGCCACGTTGACAAACCGGATCGAGGCTGTCACGCGACACGACCGGGGCCGCCATTGTTGCTTGGACTTGCGCTCTGTTGTGACCACTGTGTTTTACTTGTGTTATTTTAAATGGCTAAAACGTTACTGAAGAACAGGTTTGTTATTCGAGGCATAAGTTTTACTTTAACTGCTTGTGAAACCGAGGATGTTTTTTAGAACGAAAAGGAACTACCTGCATT
>CM031603.1:99398686-99405698 GCA_018398815.1 Conus ventricosus | reverse complement strand
CACAAATTTCAAAGGGATCCAGTCAGTTAAATCAGGGGATAGAGGGGGTAGGTGGGTGAAAGTGGAGGTGAAGGGAAGAGAGGAGTTAGGGAGTGCTGTGTGTGTGTGTGTGTGTGTGTGTGTGTGTGTGTGTGTGTGTGTGTGTGTGTGTGTGTGAAGAGAAATAAGCAGCATCAAACTGAGCCAGAAATCTTTAACAACAACCTAAGTGTAGCTGAAACAAAAACAGATTCAGGGAGGGCAGGGCTGAAATTACAAGGACTGCCTGACTTTGGTGGACATCTGTGCTTTCCCATTTCCCCTTTCCAATTTCTTTTCATTTCTCTTACTTCTTTTTCATGGAAAATGCTGTTCTACAATTCATAACAGACACTTATCATTTCCCTAAAAAGCATTGTTTGTTGTTATTGAAAAAAAAGGTGTACGTGTAACAAACAGCTGACATAACTGATCTTTGGCAGCAGGACTTTCATAGCCTTTTGAAAACGCTGTGCCACTGAGGAAGAAAAAGCTGATCTTTGGCAGCAGGACTTTTATAGCCTTTTGAAAACGCTGTGCCACTGAGGAAGAAAAAGGCAAGGGTCTGCACATAGAAATTAAAGTGTTGGCTGGGTTCACTATATCATATTCACGACTTTGGGGGTATGGGAAGGGGGGGGGGGGACTAAAAGGTGGGAGAAGGATCTGTTCATTGTTAGTTCCACTTTGTTATATTAAAATGGCATTGTCATTCTGTAAGTTGACTGTTTTCATTATGAACTGCTGTTTCACTTGCTGATGATGAATGAATCAGCTCTATTATGTGACTAAATCTGTGTGGCCCTTACACCAGACCACAACACTCAATCCTGAAAAACTTGCACTGATTTGTTTAGACTTGTCTAACATCTTCAAATCAAACCAAATATTTTGTGTTGTGTTTTACAAACAACAAGGAAATGAGTCTTGTAGTTGATCCATAAACACATGAACATCTGAAATATTTGTTAGAAAATGGAAAATAATAAGATAAAAATTGTTGATGCCAGAATCTTCAACTCGATGAAGGCGGGCAGATAACAAAGAAGATATTTACATTAGATTGTGGTGCTGCTTTTAATTCTCTCTCACTTCTCTCCTCCTTAATCTGCCCCTCCCCTCCCCTTTTTAATCTCCATCCCTCAAGTGCATTACACACACACACACACACACACACACACACACAGACACACACTCACACATGCATGTGCACACGCACACAAACAAAAACAGTGCATTCATGAAGTTTTCTGAAACAACCCAGACTGTTACCTAACCAACTCATTAGTTTTGTGCACAACTGATAGATAAGCAGATAAATAACATTACTCCTGAAGGTAAGAGTTGATGTCAAAAATGAATCAACCCTTTCTACTCTCTCTCTTCTCACACAACACACACACACACACACACACACACACGACACACACACACACACACACACACCACACACACATGCACACACACCAAGCATACAATATTTTCTAATATCAACATAATTGATTACATAGAAATATCAGTGGTAAAAAGTCACATGCATGTTTTTATGTTGGAATAAATGACATCTTTCAAAAAAGACATCTTTCATTTTCACATGGACTGAGACAATACCTAAAGAGTTCTGGACTCCTGGGAATAAACTTCGATTTGCTGAATTGCATGCACTGCAGAACTCCTAAGGGTTGACCCGGTGAGTTATTTTTCAATCTCAAATTACTGACTTATGCCTGAACCATTTTCAAAGTCCATTTGTGTGTAATAAAGCGCAAAATGTGTGTCAGCAGGAGCCTGTTCCTACTACTGGCCAAAGCTCCTTCATAACCTTGTGTACATGTATGTATGTCTGTTAACCAGTCATCCATGTTCCTGTTCAGTGGAAGCTGGAGATACAAACAACACACCCAGCATCAGTGTTTCACAACCTTTGAGCAAGGTGTACTATCAACGTTGTGGGGGGGGGGAAGAAAAAAAAGCTGGGGTGTAATCGGACTTCCACCAAGAATTTTCAAATATATGGTCGGAACTGAAATTAGTATTTCATTTGCTTAACCATCATGGATACTTTCACTTTCAGTGTGATTCTGTGTGATTTTGCAACAAGCTGGAAGCTTTCTTTAGGAGCATAATCTCAAGATACTGGATGCAGTCATCTGGTACAAAAGAGATAGTTTCATTGATTAGTTTCATTATATCTATTATCATTGACTCACTGTGTCAATTTTATGCTTTGTGGCAAAAACAATGCTTGAAGCTTTGACAGTCTGATGGAGTTGACAAATGTTGTACCCACCACATGCCTCCACAGCCAGTTACAATATATATCATGTCGACATCTCTGTGAAATAATACACAACGAATTCTTACCCTCTTCTGTTTTGATTTTCTCTATGATTTTTGGCTTCAAAGAGAACAATAATCTATACTCCATTTTCTACATAATCTAACATCCTGCCAGTACGCTCAAGGATATATGGAGAGAGAATTTATGGGAACTGATTTAAAAGCACAGTTCATGTACTCACCGAGCATAGTAAAACACCATGATGATAGTACTAGTAGTTACACATAGCAACAATAACAACCAAAAGCTAGCATACATGATGACTGCATCATACCAATTCGTTACACTTAGTGACTCACATATTAACCAGCACGTTGAGCAACAGAGACTGGGGATGCATCAGAAGGGTACTCAGTAAAGATCCCTGACAACCTGCACACACACTACATGGGTATGAGTTTCATTTTTAGCATTCACAACATGTACACATTTATCACATATGTTCTAATATATGTATAATTTATATCGGTTTGTTGTTGCTGTTTTTTTTTTTTTTTTTTAGCCTTTTGCCCACTGAACTGCTTTCTGCCATGCATAGTATTTAATAGCACACACGTTATCAATGAACACAAAACACATATTATGTTTATCTAATCTTGATGCTTCCATGAATACGTTCCTGTACATATGTTCATGAATGTCTTAATGTGATCGTCTCAGGATCTCAACAGACACACACACACACACACACACACACACACACACACACACACACACACACTGTGATTATGATGAAAAGGGGCTTTACATTATAAATAACATATATCATGATCGTGGCCAAAAAATCAAGTAAGTGTACACACAGGGCTGCTAAACTAGGACTTTGCCCACACAGAGACACAGGTTTAGACACACAGTGACATAGTTATACAGAGTTTTCACTTTCTTCTTCTTCTTCCGTAAAGTCTCCACAATCAACAGACTCATTATCATGAGACTAGTAAACAGGGGATCTGCTTTAAAAAAACAACAACAAAAAACAACTATTCTGCTTCCTATTTCTAATTCTATAGCACAAGATTACTCACATCCATTCTGGACCAAAGTGACACTCCCCACCCCTATCTTACCTACTCACTAGCCTACACACACAAAAAAAAAGGTAAAAGCTAAGTGTGGAGTTGCCAACAGGCTACCACGGTCACTTTTCATCAATTACTATGGACTAGCTGACCCCAGGTTGCAGTAGGCAACTCAGGCTCGCAACATCCTTCCACTACTGAAGAAGCAGGGCCTGTTAACCCGTGACACAAATGTGTCAGGGGTTTTAGCATCAACAGCATCCTGGGGGAGGGAGTTCCAGTCCACAACTGATCTTGGGAGGAACGACATCAGCAGATAGTCGGTATCGGCTGCTAATTGATTAAACTGCTGATCATGACTTCATCGCTCTGTCTTCCTGGGAGGTTAGAGCTGTTGTTTCAACCTTGGGCAGCTGACTAAGTTGTTCTTGAATTTATAGAACATGGAGAGCCTTGCTTTTTTCCTTCTGTCCTCAAGGGGCATCCATCACAACACATGTGTGACACAAATATCGTTTACACATGAACACATCACACATGTATGTACACACACTCTCTGACTCACAAGTCACATGCACTGAGTGTCCAGTGGGTGATGGAGGTGTGGTTGATGTTCTTTTTGTTCGTTTCTCTGTGTAATGCAAAATACCGGCAGTCTTTGATTGAAAATCGTCAAAAGTTGGCTGACCTCTGCAAATAACACTGGCACTTCTCAGATCTACCTTCGGAGCCTCATTACCTTGTTATAAGTTATAACTGTGTAAGTTACAACTTACAAATAATTTATATACAATGTTATGTAGGCCTATATTTTATGTTATTTTTATTTTACTTTTTAACATGCGCGCTGGTGACCTACTCGTTTTTGAGTGAACCAGTATTTTAGGAAGAAAAAGAAGTAATGTATACACCAAAACTGATCAAAAGTTGATCACTTCAATTCAAAAAATCTTTCTCTGCGACAAATAAACTACAACATGCCAACCTGTGTGCTGGTTTGATAGTCATTAAACACTGGTCTCGGCCTCTGAAGATGTTGAAGTCTGCGGAAAGAAAATTCAAAACCGGTCGCCTCAGAAAATGTTTTCAGTACTGCACGTAACGTAGTCCTTAAAATTTTAAAGACGGGCGAATGTCAAATGCTCGCACTATTAAGGAGGGAGGAAAAATCCTGTTGAGGAAACAATTTTGGTGTTCACATCTCAGATCAACCACCAAGTTTTCCTTTCTTTTGTTGATAATTTCATATCAAACCTGAACGCAGTCAGCTGTGTGGAAGGGACATAACTCTCGTGATATTTTGTTCTAGATCATAGTCCACAGTTGCAGATTATGAGTGTCTCGTTGACAGCTATGTAGGTACAGCATCCGTCACGAAGGCGACTTGCAGGCATGTCAGTTGTCATGTTTTCGGCTGAGTTCGTCTTTTTTTTTCAACCGACCCCCTCTCTCTCTCTCTTTCTAATAGGCCTTTTCATAGTCTAATTATCGATTTGTGTATTCACCCTTTTCCCTTATCTCAATACCCTGGTAAAATAAAATTTTGTTCTCTCTCTCTCTCTCTCTCTCTCTCTCTCTCTCTCTCTCTCTCTCTCTCTCTCTCTCTCTCCTCTCTCTCTCTCACAACTGATTTGCATTTTTTTTGCTGCTGGAAATCTTCATAAACTCACCTCCAATCCCTCAAGGTTTTGGGTGTTTTTTTTTTTTTTTTTCACCACAAACAATATGAAATCTAAATGAAAACTTATTGAAAATGTAGCCGAAAAAAGCAAATCTGTTATTTTGCGATGTGAAGCAGGTATTGTAGAGCACCGCCTCTTGTTCCACTGTCCTTGTCCTTCACACCTTGCTCCCCACCACAGCCGTTAATTTCCCCTCTTCTTTATCGTAAGGAAGATGACATCTGAATCTTCGTCATAATTTACCTACATAATTGTCAAAATCATCGTTGAGGTGTTACTCGTCTGGGGTCATTCTACATACGTTTCTTGAGGCAAGGGCCGGATGAAAAAAAGCATGTGTTTGCTTATCTGTTACCCTTGGAAATAAAGATCATCATCATCATCATCATCATCATCATCATCATCATCATCATCTTGAAAATGTGAATGATTATGTCTAACTCTCTTGCTTGTTTGTCTGGTTATTTCTGACAGAGAAATACAGACTGAAGTTGATGTCTAACTCTCTTGTTTGTTTGTTTGGTTATTTCTGACAGAGAAATACAGACTGAAGTTGCATATGAGACTGCTAAAACTTTCCTGGTGAAAATAGAACGATTGTTACTGTAAACTTCACCATCGTTTCTTGGTGTAAATAGAACGATTGTTACTGTAAACTTCACCATCGTTTCTTGGTGAAAATAGAACGATTGTTAATGTAAACTTCACCATCGGCATTTTTTGTTGAAGCATGATTTATTAGAAGAGTTTTTTTTTTAATGATTCAAATACAAACGACCTGCTTCATTCTCCTTCCAACAGTACACTTTCTGTAATCTGGAACAAAATTTTCTGGTCCTTCTCTGCACTGTTTCAAATGCCAGACTGCCACTTCAATTCGTAGGCAAACAAACCACATGCAGATATTCAAGAAGTCTTCGATCCAATCTAAAACTTTTCCCAGTATACCATACGATTTGAGTTTACTAAGTAGTCTGGCATGTGGGACCGAATCGAAGGCTTTACGAAAGTCCAGGTACAAAACATCAATGCTATCTCCACTATCAATTAACTTAGTAAAGTCTTCCATTACCTCAAGCAACTGTGTAATACAAGATCTACTTTGACGAAAACCATGCTGACATTTGGCATACAACTCATTTTTCATCATATGATCAACAATAACATCTCTTACGATTGACTCCAGTACCTTACAAGTCACACTTGTCAAGCTTACAGGTCTGTAGTTTCCAGGGTCAGTTCTTGTTCCCTTTTTGAAAATAGGTATTACTGTTGCCGTTTTCCAGTCTCGAGGTAGAGTTCCTTGCTCTATAGATTTGTTAAAAAGGATACTAAGAGGCTCTGCTAGTTCTGTGCTTAGTTCTTTTAAAACGCGAGATGGAATAGCATCAGGTCCTTGCGCTTTAGTCGGATTTAGATTATCAAGTTTCTTTTTAACCAGTTCCGGGGTAATAATTACATCATAGACAGCTTTACCATTTGATTTACATTTTGGTATTACATCTGGTATGTCCCTTTTATCCTCTCTTGTAAAAACACTAGCAAAAAAAGTGTTGAGAATCTCAGCTTATCCACATCCTTTGTCTCTATATTTCCATCTTGTGATTTCAAAGGACTGATTCCTACTCTTGCCGTTGTCTTTGACTGCACATATTTCCAAAAAGCTTTTGGATTAGTTTTACATTCTCTTGCTAATTTTTGCTCGAATTCCTTTTACTTTTTCTGATTTGTCGACCACACACATTTCTTACTTTTATATATGCTTGGTAATCTCTGTCTCTTTTTGTTCTAAAAAATCTCTGATACAGGTTGTATTTCTTTTTAATAATTTTAAATGATTTTCTATCCATCCATTTTGGTTTCAATTTTTTGTTTTCATTTATTTTACACTTAGGAATGTTTTTTTCCATAGCTTCATGAATTTTCTTACTTTTATCCATCCCCAGCCT
>CM031603.1:99386186-99391186 GCA_018398815.1 Conus ventricosus | reverse complement strand
GAGAGAGAGAGAGAGAGAGAGAGAGAGAGAGAGAGAGAGAGAGGGAGTGAGTGATGGAGAGAGAGAGAGAGAGAGAGAGAGAGAGAGAGAGAGAGAGAGAGAGAGAGACAGACAGACAGACAGACAGACAGACAGACAGACAGACAGAGACAGAGAGTGCGTGTACGCGCGTTTGTGTGTGTGTGTGTGTGTGTGTGTGTGTGTGTGTGTGTGTGTGTGTGTGTGTGTGTGTGTGTGTGTGTGTGCGTGAAAATGATACACCCGGAGGCACGAGTGGGACCCAGAGAAGTACAGTCTTCAACTGCTGAAGCAACCAGCTGGGAGCAATCCTGCACCATCCATGGAAGCCTGCGCCGTGTTCACGTAAGGTGCAAGCATGCATAGGGCTTCCCATGAATTACTAAGACGTCAAGCGACATAACTGCTCCCTG
The DNA here is from genome assembly GCA_018398815.1 of Conus ventricosus. Lineage (NCBI taxonomy): Eukaryota > Metazoa > Mollusca > Gastropoda > Neogastropoda > Conidae > Conus > Conus ventricosus. The sequence goes on along the minus strand of CM031603.1, from coordinate 99,390,755 downwards.
GAAGATGCCATTGTGTAATGGCCACCCGATGAGACACGACAGAGCCTCCACACGAGCATTCCCATGGGTGTACCAGCCCATATTTCATGACTGCAGAGCCCACCGGTGAAAAACGCCACCATCAAGCAACTGCGTGTATCCCGCTGCCTCTCACTGGTTGCTGTTCCGCTGACGGGTGAAGACAGCACAACTCCAGATACGGTCAAGCTTTCTCCATGAGGTCTTAAGTGCCCCCTGAAGAGAATCTCTAATTACAGTCTTTCCCGCTATCAACAGGACTTGGCCAGCGTCAGTGGCCTTTCCCCGTCACTAGGCCTTTCCCGCTGTTCCTACCCACAGTTATAAACAGGCCACAGACACTGTGTGGACTGAGGTGATCCCGGCTGTTCCTACCAACAGTTATAAACAGGCCACAGACACTGTGTGCATTGACCCCGGCCGTTCCTACCTACAGTTTATAAACAGGCCACAGACACTGTGTGGATTGAGGTGATCCCGGCCGTTCCTACCCACAGTTATAAACAGGCCACAGACACTGTGTGGATTGAGTGATCCCGGCCGTTCCTACCCACAGTTATAAACAGGCCACAGACACTGTGTGCATTGACCCGACCGTTCCTACCCACATTATAAACAGACCACAGACACTGTGTGGATTGAGGTGATCCCGGCCGTTCCTACCCACAGTTATAAAACCAAACACTGTGTGATGAGTGATCCGCCACGGCCAGACACTGTGTGGATTGAGGTGATCCCGGCTATTCCTACCCACAGTTATAAACAGGCCACAGACACTGGTGGATTGAGGATCCCGCCAACGCCACAGACACTGTGTGGATGTGTCCGTATTCCTACCACAATTATAAACAGCCACAGACACTATGTGGATTGAGGTGATCCCGGCTATTCCTACCCACAGTTATAAACAGGCCACAGACACTGTGTGAATTGACCCCGGCCGTTCCTACCCACAGTTTATAAACAGGCCACAGACACTGTGTGGACTGAGGTGATCCCGGCTATTCCTACCCACAGTTATAAACAGGCCACAGACACTGTGTGAATTGACCCCGGCCGTTCCTACCCACAGTTATAAACAGGCCACAGACACTGTGTGGATTGAGGTGATCCCGGCTATTCCTACCCACAGTTATAACAGGCCACAGACACTGTGTGAATTGACCCGGCTGTTCCTACCCACAGTTATAAACAGGCCACAGACACTGTGTGGATTGAGGTGATCCCGGCTATTCCTACCCACAGTTATAAACAGGCCACAGACACTGTGTGGATTGAGGTGACCCGGCTATTCCTACCCACAGTTATAAACAGGCCACAGACACTGTGTGGATTGAGGTGATCCCGGCTATTCCTACCCACAGTTATAAACAGGCCACAGACACTGTGTGGATTGAGGTGATCCCGGCTATTCCTACCCACAGTTATAAACAGGCCACAGACACTGTGTGATTGGACCCCGGCTGTTCCTACCCACAGTTATAAACAGCCACAGACACTGTGTGGATTGAGGTGATCCCGGCTGTTCCTACCCACAGTTATAAACAGACCACAGACACTGTGTGGATTGGGTCACCCGGCTGTTGCTACCCACAGTTATAAACAGGCCACAGACACTGTGTGGATTGGGGTCACCCCGGCTGTTGCTACCCACAGTATAAACAGTCACGACACTGTGTGGATGAGGTGATCCCGGCTGTTGCTACCCACAGTTATAAACAGGCCACAGACACTGTGTGGATTGGGGTGGCAGTGCGCGCGCGCGGCGCGCGCGCATGTGTGTGTGTGGTGTGTGTGTGTGTGTGTGTGTGTGTGTGTGTGTGTGTGTGTGGTGTGTGTGGTGTGTGTGTGTGTGGTTGTGTTGTGTGTGCGTAAGTGTGTGTGTGCGTGGAGTGTGTGCGTGTGTGTGTGTGTGTGTGTGGTGTGTGTGTGTGTGGTGTGTGTGTGTGTGTGTGTGTGTGTGGAAGGGGCAGCACGGGAAGGTGGGGAGGAGGGAGCAATCGAAATGATCGGCGTGGGTGGAGTACCAATAACAGAAAAAGCTGAGAAGATGAAACGGGGGCAGGGTTGGGGGTGGGGAGATGCTGGATCGACCTCCAACATCCTCAATTCCCTTTCTCTGGACGTGGCAGCTTGGTGCTACTTGCAAGCACATTCACCTTGACCACGAAAGCAGCGCGAAATGACTGACTGAACGAGTAGTAGAACACCACGTTGATGCTGCTGTTGAGCACAGCGACACATGTGCATACCAGATTGGGTAGACATTCTTTAACAGGTCGTCTGGTGACTGACGATGGCGACGGCTCCACACACGGGTAAGCCACAAATGTAGCCAACAGATTCCAAAGGTGATGTACACCATGCTCAAACTCATTGTTCTGGGTGGCGGAGTAGCGGAGGTTCGGACCGGATGGGGGTTCCACATTAAAATTCACCACCTGGTTCCCTTCACACTCCGAGGTTATCGTGGCCTGCTGCCTGCTGGAAGACTCCCTTGGCTGTGGCGGATGGGGCCCCTGCTGGTCCTGTGAAGGCGAGGACTGCCATGAAGGAGCACTGGTTGGGGGTTGAGTCAGGGGTACAGGCTTTGTTAGCACTTGTCCCTCTGAGCTTGCCACATTACCAAGGCCACTTGCAGAGGACATGCGAGCATCCGTAGGCACGTAGTCCGCATCACCAGGATGAAGACTCGGTCCAGAACCTGCTGGCGTTTGTTCCGTCATTTGGACATCGTCCATCTTCATACTAGGCCCTGTATTCGATTCCAACGCATGCGCTTTTTCCCGTTTTGGCTGCTGAGGAATATTTCCAGACTCGGGCTACAACGATCACCATCACGATGTTCTGCAGCAGCCCTGGTACTATCAGTCCTAACCCGCTCTTCACCACAGGGCTGAAGAACGTGTGGTACTCTTTGGCAAGAAAGACTTGCTTCCCCGTTTGCAGCATCTGCAGGAACAGGCAGAAGACGACCAACAGTGCCAGCGTCAGCTTCAAACGGAAACGAGCCAGCAGCTGCTGAGCTTTCTGAGGATAAAACACCCAGATGAACCGGACCACCGACAGCAACAAGGTGATGTAAACGCCGGAATTCCGATTGCCGTAGCACACTAAACGCATGAATAAGTGCAAGTGGAAGCACCTTCGGGTTAGGAAGCGAGCTGGGAACAGGCTGGTGAGGTAGAGGAGGTCGGCGACAGCCAAGGCTTTGAAGAGGTACACGGTAGGCCTGATCCGCTGTGTCACCAAGTTGGCAGCCGACCAGATCCACAGAACAAACACGTTGGTTATGGTGCCTAGGACTACTAAAGTTAGAATCAAATACCTCTGCAGGAAAGTAACAGTAAGCCTAAATCCCATGTCAGTGTCATTATGTTCGCCCAACATTTCCTCCAAATGTTATTAACACTGACAATGGCAACATTCCACCCATCTCCCTTGATCTCTACATGCTGTAGGCAAAGTCCTCCTCTCACGGCGAAGGACCTGCATGAAGAGCATGTCCAGCGAAATGGAAGCAAAGATTTCTGACACCCATGGCATCGCGCACGTAGGGCCTATGGATGTTCCATTTTTTCCCTCAGATATGCGTCACGTCTTTGCGTCAAAACCTGCGAACACCGTGATGAAAAAACGTCACTATCCTGACGTACTCCTCCATGCCATGCACGAAATAGTCATTCTGATGAGGCAACGCGGTTGGGAGGGCTACTAGCAGAAAAAGGAAATCAAGCGTTTAAAAAATAATACTAAATAAAAAGGAAAAACGTTTCAAATCGTAAGGGAAAAAAAGAGATGGCCCAAATCAAACTCTATACTTAAAAAATAGCGCGAGTTGAGTACTTTGGAATCCCACTGTGTCAAGATCTGCCTTCACGTTCAACAGCGGGATCAAAACGTCATTTCGCCAGTATAACCTCATTAATGCGTCATCCGATGTCTGGCTTCCTTCACCCCCATCCTCGCCCCCTCCCCCTCCCCCTCCCCCATCCACTTCTGTTCCCGACGGAAACAATCGTACAACGTGGTTGAAGACACCTTCGAGTTGGCAATGGAGTTTGCAACATTTCCCATAAAACTAAACGCACTCCAGAACAATGGAAAACAACATCACGTGTTCCAAGGAAGCTGAAGTCGTTTATAATCTGCCACAACGTTCACTCAGCCACCCATAAGTTCCACTGTCTGTCACCTGATGTGATCTTCCAGATAGAAGGGGAGAGATGTAACGGTTTGAAGGGGTGGGGGTGGGGGTGGGGGGTGGGTTGGAGTAAACGTGAACAAACACTCACACTCGGGCATCAAAAGCATGCGTACATTCAAGAAATTAAAAATGCTGCAGCGGTAATCAAGCGCACAGATACTTTAAATCACACACACACACACACACACACACACACACAAATCCAATGCCTAACAATCGCAAAACAGAGTTATCTGAGTATATTAGAATTTTTGCAGTTTCAGCATTTCCTTTTCCCCCCCCCCCCCCCTTTTTTGTCCTTTGCAATATATTTATATATTTTATAACACTAAACAACGACACCA
>CM031603.1:99373686-99381186 GCA_018398815.1 Conus ventricosus | reverse complement strand
ATTCCGTGCTATTGTCCCCCCCCCCCCCCCCCCCCTCCCCCCGAGGAAGACCTGTCAGTAGAACCCCGCCTGTCTGCATCAATCCATCCACGGTATGTAATACAGAACAACTCCTGTGATTCCGTGCTATTGTCCCCCCCCCTCCGAGGAAGATCTGTCAGTAGAACCTCGATTGTCTGCATCAATCCATCCACAGTATCTAACACAGAGCAAGCAAACTCCTATCACTCCCTGCTATTCTCACCTCCCCCCTCCCCTCCCCCGAGAAACTCACCAAGTCAACAGTTTGTCCAAGACAGCCAGTGAAGGGCAAAACAGCGACATGAGACAAAAGTGCAATACAAAGAAAATGAAATAAATAAATAAACGTAAAGAATGATCATCATAAAAAGAAATAGTTGCTACACCTGGTTGCAAAGTGAAAATACTTGTGCTGAAGTGCATGTACAAGACGGAAATCAGGGACCATCTACATGAAAGACTATCTATCGGCACCAAGACTTTGACAAAACACACAAGGGATGATTTGAGTTCTCTGTTATTCATGGCTGCTCTACGAGTTACTCACACTGTTGTGCTGTACACAAGACATCCCAATCATAATATTGTTACGCTTTTTTTTTTCTGCAGATAATTCCAAGACAAAAAAGAGAAGGACCCAACAACAACAACACAAAAGAAGATCGTTGTTAGTACCTCCCATTCCCAGACATGCACGCGCACCAGAGTTGCAGAGATGACGTCATCCGTGGTGTGGTTGTGAAGGTATCCCACAAACCGGCATCTCTTTGTTATATGCATACATAAAACAACAAGTAAATCATCACATACATCAAACAACAAGTAAATCATCAATCAGAACATCGACATGGTACGAAAAACGAGGTTAAATTGTGTCTTGTCTTTGGTTTATGGTAATTATCACGTATCACCTCTTCCAAATCTGGGTTTGTCACCATGGGTACCAGTGAGCGTGTGCTATCTTTATTCGTTACTCGGTGTTCCTGCTTCCTTCAATCACACAATACCCGTTCGCCTTTCCCGTTCACATCAAGTGTTCCCCATTTCTGAAAGACCAGCTGCTTTGTCACAGTCGTGTATCTGAGCTCTTTAGTAGACCTTGCTTTGGTTTTCACCTCACATTCCCCGATATTTAAGGACACGTGTTTGTCGTCACACACATGTTAGCACAGTAAGAAGTCCCCGCGTTTGACTGGCCAAAAGACTGCTTCCGTTCCAGCCATACTTAGGTGTTTGCCATCCACTGTCTTTATTCTGTTGCTCTGTACCAGCGCACATGTGAACCATTCGTTCAGGCTGCTTTTTAGCACGGTCATTTCCTTCTCCATTTAAGTTGGCGACAACCTGCTCTTGTTTGTGAAACGTTTTCCATCAGGTCATTAGAGAGACCCACTGAAAGATGTTACAGTCCCGACCGTCCTAATGTTTTCATTGGCATGTGGCCTTTACCTTGAAAGCTGAGTAACTGCATACAGAACTGAAGAGAGATAATGGCTACTGTGCTTCTAAACAGAAAACGGAATAGAAGAAACAAATGATACTATAGAATCAAGATGTTTGGAACCGTAGGTAACAACAACAACAACAACAACAACAACCACAACAACAATAATCAACAGCTTAGCTTCAAAGTCCTTTTTCTAGAGTTAAGCAACCACAAGTCTGTGACTTTTGGTAGTCTTTTCTGTAGATAACCTACGCCTCGAAACGCGTTGTTACTCCATCATTATTTGCTAGTTTCATTCGTCTGGTGGTCTGGTAACTCCACCTTGCTCCTGACATACTTGTTGGTTCCTATTTCTGCTTCTGGCCTGATGACCTATAGTATCGACTCTTTCTGCTTTGACCAAACAATGATGTCATTTTCCAGGTGCAATCTTTCAGTTGACGTTCCAGTCCCCGATGTGGCAGTCTTCGCAGTCGTTCCTTTTCCTAGTTTTCTTCACCGCTAAGCTGATATGGGGATGCTCACGCACCATCTACAGAACCAACCATCTTACCTTTAATTGTCTGCGGATTATATTTCCCGTGCATTTCTGAAAATCCTGTTTCTCTTTTTTTTTCCATTCTTTTGCGGACAATTCACCACCTAATGCAGATCATTTTCCCGCCAAACGTTCCTCAGTTGTGTCTTCATGTGCTGTTTTCTTTTCATATCCTTACACGTCATGCTTTAAGCACGTGCTTCCCTAGACTGCACAGTACACTCACACCAGCGCATGCCGCGCGTGCTGTATTCCGTCATCGCACAGTCGCGCGACTTCGAACATTTTTCCTTCAAAGGCCTACTTCAAATTTCCAGCCCAGACAGCATTCCAGGTGACAGTTCTAATCATGTTGCGTAACCCAGACAGCACTCCAGGCGACAGTTCTCATCATGTTTAACCAGACAGCACTCCAGCGACAGTCTCATCATGTTACTAACCAGACAGCACTCCAGGTGACAGTTCTCATCATGTTACGTAACCCACACAGCATTCCATGCGGGCGACAAACGAGTCTTACTGATCTTCCTAGAAGAAAACGGGGCACTCCACACCGACTGTTCAGTCACACTGAAGACACACCACGTTCACCTCGATGCATCTTCACCCTGCAAGCACCCGAGCGGACCTCCAACAAGTCTCATGAATACCCCCGCGAAGACCGTGGGTACTCCCAGCGATCGCTGTCCGTGAGTAGAAGACCTCGATGGGCACCGCCCATGGCTCCCCAGGAACGGTGACGTTGATGCCTGCTCCGCCCGTCCCAGGTCCTCAGGCTATCAAGTGCGGCGCGGACCACATGATGGCGAAGGTGGAGCCGAAAGTGAAGAGCAGGCAGACGATGAAGCAGGCCTTGTCGATGACCATGGCGGCGAACTTCCACTCGTTCTTGGCGTCGTTCTCCTCCTCGTCCCGGCGGAACTTGCTGGTGATCTTGCGGATCTCCTTCAGGATGCAGACGATGTCGTAGCGCATGCTGGCGCTGTTGACGTTGTGCCCCCCATCCTCCACCTGCCACAGGAGAGAGAGAGAGAGAGAGAGAGAGAGAGAGAGAGAGAGAGAGAGAGAGAGAGAGAGAGAGAGAGAGAGAGAGAGAGAGAGATGCAGCTGGGGATCGTATGGGGAGGGTACTGTCTGTCTGTCAGCCTCCCGAGTTTGTGTCTGTCTGACTGTCTATGTCTTTCCGTATGTTTGTCTCTTCCTTTGTGTCTGTCTGACTGTCTACCTGTCTTTCCATATTGTTGTCTCTGACCGTCTCTTCTTCGCTCTGTCGCCTTCGCTCACCCCCCCCCCCTCCCTCTTACCGTTTCTATTTATGTCTCCTAACTGTATGGCTTCCCATTCTCTGTCCCTCCATGACTGAATGTGAACGTCACATATGTTCATTAAAAGGCAAAGCGAGATGAAAAAAAAAGATTGATGCCAATTGAAACTGGGCTTAAAAAGTACAACATTAAATTTAAGAAACGAATTTTTTAAAAAAAACAACAAAACAACCTCGACAGCAAAATGATGGAAAAAAGAATTATGAATGGAATGCAAAAAAGAATGAAGGAATGTGATTCCTGATCTTCTTTTCTTTATTTCAAACTGAAAGAAAATAAAGAAAATGAAACAGGTCGTGCTGATTAAAAACAAAATTCACGAAGCACAACGGAAACTCAAAACAACAAGAATATAAAAAGCAACAACAACAACAACAACAACAACAACAAGAAGACAAGAGACGATCCGTAGAATCATGGATGGAGTGCTAAAGAAGACACACGAACGACAGAAGGAAGAAGTGAATTTGATGAATGAATACACATAACTATCCATTCACACAATGAGAAGGAAAAGAGATCCAAGAAACCACGTCCCTACCGTGGCTAGTTCAGAATAATGATTAGATCAGTAACACTGAACAATAAAAGAATTCCCTCTTCTGCAAACAGACAGTGATAAAAAACAACAAATACTTTGAGAACTAAAAGCCCTCCCTTCTCGCTAACTTTGTATAATAAGCATGACAAACACCTCGAAGAATCTGGCACTTTTCTATCCGCCTGATTTAGCATCAAACTCTTCCCTGCCCTGCCAGATCAGCAAGATAAACATAAAAACCACATTGAAGAGTCAAACTCTTCCCTGCCCTGCCAGGTCAGCAAGATAAACATAAAAACTACATTGAAGAGTCAAACTCTTCCCTGCCCTGCAAAATGAGCGTGGTAAAGAAAAAGCACATTGAAGAATGAGAGTCCTCTTTACCACCACGCTTTCAGCTTTACCAACATACCACCTGCACTGAAGACTCAAACAGGTCTGATTGCCAGAATAATAAACACACAATGCAATGAAGAATCTGAGCTTTCCTTTCCCGATAATTCAGCATAATGAACACCAGAAACACGTCGAACAATCACACAGTTTACAGCCTGCTGAATCAGAATAATAACATAGCGAGTCTGCTGAAGAATGAACGTTTTCTTAACCACCTGCGTTGAAGAACATGATACCTGTTTACCCAGCTACTCAGCATAATAAACAAAACAAAGTACGGTAAAGAACTGGCGTCTTCTCTACCCTGAGAATTCAGCACAAACACGTTGAACAATCAAACACTTTCCATCCCGCTAATTCAGAATTATAACTTAACAAGTCTGCTGAAGAATTAAGGGCTACTTGACCATGAGCATTCAGCCTCATCAATATACTGCCTGCATTGAAGAATCAAAGACCTTTTCACCCTGCTAATCAAAGTAATAATAATAATAAAAGAAATGATAATGACAATAATAATGATTATGTTAATGATAGTAGTAGTAGTAGTAGTAGTAGTAGTAGTTAGTAGTAGTAGTAGTAGTAGCAGTAGCAGTAGTAGTAGTAGTAGTATAATAGCAACAATAATGATAGTAATAAACAAAGTCCACTGAAGGGTCAAATGCCTCCCTACCCTGCTCATCATAATGTTGGCGCTGCCGTTGGCCATGCGGATGTCGTCATCCATGTCCAGCACGTTGGCCATCAGTGACCTGGACTTCTCGTCCAGACTGTCCAGCTTGATGTCGTTCAGCCGTGACCGCTGCATGGCCACCCTGCGGCTGACGTAGCCCCCGGGACGCTCCATGCGCAGGATCCAAGCCAGCCACCCGCAAATGCAATGTTTGATCTGGACGTGAGAAGGAAAAGAATGGGGAAGTGGAAGGAGAGGTTGACCCGGTGCATTCAGCCTCTGTGTACATCACGCCACTCACTCAGTCTGCGCTGAGAGCGGACAGGAGAACTATCTTCGCTTTTCGCTAGCAGAGTTTTGTTGCGCATGTTGAAGGCATTCACCACTTCCTGTTGATTGGATTGACGATCTCGTCACCTCCTGTTGATCTCATTGGCTCTGAGTCTTCTTCCGGTTCACAATTTGGTTGGCTGTTTTGACACAGTTCGCCGCTGTAAAGTCTTTGCGTCAAGTTTGAAGCAGATTAAGAGTCTTTCTTGCATGGGCACTGGCTAACATGTAGGCAGTGAAAATACACGGCTCGGGAACACGAACGCAGATTGAAGCTCCGCCATATTCTCTGCGCTTACCAAAAGGAAACTGAATCGTTGAACAAAAACAAAATTAACAGGGGGTTTTCCTTTTCTTTTTTAGCGTGTGCAAGCGTGCGCTTGACTTATAAAACTGCTTGTCATTCTCTTCGTTTGATTTAAACAAAAATCACATGTGTACAGAATCAGGTGTTACAAACTTTCAAGCACCATGAAAGCAGTTCAAACTACTGATTCCCGTCAGTGCTGGCTAGGCCAGTTAGTGTCGCAACAGCAAACATTGGTGCCGAATGAATGCCAACACGCTGGCACTTGTCGTTTTCCTTAGAAGGCTGCCAGGTTAGATGAAGTTTTTTTTTTATGGCGCACTGTAAGTGTGGTGCCCGAAAGTAGTTAGTGACCTGTACGACCGAGAACAGTGCCCAAGGGGAATGGTGGGAAAGCCAGGCGAGATAGTTATCCTGTCCCCTCTTCATCTGTGACTTGTCTTTCCTTTTGTTCAGTCCACTCAAAATGGAGAATAATGAGATAACGTCGAGATGGATACATTGAGAGAGAGAGAGAGAGAGAGAGAGAGAGAGATTTGTGTGTGAGTGTGTGTAATTTTGCGTGTGCGTGCGTGCGTGCGTGCGTGCGCGCGCGCGCACGTGTGTGTTGTGTGTGTGTGTGTGTGTGTGTGTGTGTGTGTGTGTGTGTGTGTGTGTGTGTGTGTGTGTGTGTGTGTGTGTGGTGTCGTGTGTGTGTGTGTGTGTGTGTGTGTGTGTGTGTGTGTGTGTGTGTGTGTCTGCATGCGTGCGTGCGTGCGGCCGTGCGTGTGTCTGTGTAATACATATGTGCGCACATACGTGTGTGTGTGCCTGCACGCGTGCGTGTACGCATATATTCATGTGTAAAAGAGACCTTGGGGTGAATGTTATCGTGAAATATTTTACCGCGAAAATGACGTTCCATGTTCATTATTGCTAATGCTACTCTAAAAGCCAGCTTCCTTGTATCCCAGTCACAAACAAAGGGCTAAGCTGGGCCTGAGGCATTCTCATTAGGACCATCAGGAAGTGTACCGTGTATCCCAGTCACAAACAATGGGCTAAGCTGGGCCTGAGGCATTCTCATTAGGACCATCAGGAAGTGTACCGTGTATCCCAGTCACAAAGGGCTAAGCTGGGCCTGAGGCTTCTCATTAGGACCATCAGGAAGTGTACCGGGAGTTATCTTCCTTTCACGTTAATGCCAAAGTTCAGACTCAGAAAAGAAATACAGATCAATGGTCAAGGGCAAAGGGTCCGGGGGAAAGGGAAGGGGAGAAGGGGGCAGGTTTGGATGGGAGGAGATGTGGAGGGGGGGGGGGAGGGACGAGGAATAATACCGGAATAACTCAGTTGGTAGAGCACCGGACTCGTAATCTTGGTGATCCTGGGGTTGCGGGTTCGAATCTCCGCTGGACCGTTTTGGTACAGGGGGATTTTCCCCTCGGAGTTGACATTGGTTCAGACTCCATTTCCCATACAGTCCTTCGAATGAGACTATAACCCGAGGTTCCGTGTGTGAACGCACGCATAACATCTTGCACACACGTACAATCCCATCACCAACTTTCGGGAGAGAAGGCCAGTTTGGCCATTGGTATGGATGACACGTTACACATAGCTTGCATCCTGTGTGAGAAACTGAAAGAAGGAAGGAAGTAAGGAAATTGAGTGAACGGTATTGACCGAATGACACAGGAAACGACTGAATGAAGTGCCGGCATGGCAGGCAGCTCTTCAGTGGGCACTACCCAGGTAGGCAGCCCGTTGTGTACACGACAGTGTGGATTGTCAGCGCCTGGAACCTTTGGCTAGGCGCTTTATAAATGCTGTGTTATTGTTTTTATTATCAGTATTAATACCAGTGATGGTGATGCTGCTGAGACTCAGTGGTGTAGTGTGCAGTCCAACCCAACAAGAAAGTACACACAAAATGAGGTCTG
>CM031603.1:99366186-99368686 GCA_018398815.1 Conus ventricosus | reverse complement strand
CACATCAGGGTGACACACCTGACACACCACACACTTCAGGGTGACAACAGGCAGCTGACACACCACACACATCAGGGTGACAACAGGCACCTGACACACCACACACATCAGGGTGACAACAGGCACCTGACACACCACACACATCAGGGTGACAACAGGCACCTGACACACCACACACATCAAGGTGACAACAGGCACCTGACACACCACACACATCAGGGTGACAACAGGCACCTGACACACCGCACACATCAGGGTGACAACAGGCACCTGACACACCACACACATCAGGGTGACAACAGGCACCTAACACCACACACATCAGGGTGACAACAGGCACCTGACACACCACACACATCAGGGTGACAACAGGCACCTGACACACCACACACATCAGGGTGATAACAGGCACCTGACACACCACACACATCAGGGTGACAACAGGCACCTGACACACCACACACATCAGGGTGACGATGAGTAGACAGGACAGGCACCTGACACACCACAAACATCAGGACAGGCACTACAAACATCAGGGTGACGATGAGTAGACAGGCATCTGACACATCACAAACATCAGGGTGACGATGAGTAGACAGGACAGGCACCTGACACACTACAAACATCAGGGTGAGGATGAGTAGACAGGCACCTGACACACCACACACATCAGGGTGACAACAGGCACCTGACTCACCACACACATCAGGGTGATGATGAGTAGACAGGACAGGCACCTGACACACCACAAACATCAGGGTGATGATGAGTAGACAGGCACCTGACACACCACAAACATCAGGGTGACGATGAGTAGACAGGACAGGCACCTGACACACCACAAACATCAGGGTGACGAGGAGTAGGCAGGCACCTGACACACCACAAACATCAGGGTGACGATGAGTAGACAGGCACCTGACAACCACACACATCAGGGTGACGATGAGTAGACAGGACAGGCACCTGACACACCACAAACATCAGGGTGACGAGGAGTAGGCAGGCACCTGACACACACAAACATCAGGGTGACGATGAGTAGACAGGCACCTGACACACCACAAACATCAGGGTGACGATGTGTAGACAGGCACCTGACACACCACAAACATCAGGGTGACGATGAGTTGACAGGCACCTGACACACCACACACATCAGGATGACAACAGGCACCTGACACACCACACACATCAGGGTGACAACAGGCACCTGACACACCACAAACATCAGGGTGACGAGGAGTAGAGGAGTAGACAGGACAGACACCTAACACACCACAAACATCAGGGTGACGATGAGTAGACAGCACCTGACAGACCACAAACATCAAGGTGACGAGGAGTAGACAGGACAGGCACCTGACACACCACAAACATCAGGGTGACGATGAATAGACAGGCACCTGACACACCACAAACATCAGGGTGACGATGAATAGACAGGCACCTGACAGACCACAAACATCAGGGTGACGAGGAGTAGACAGGACAGGCACCTGACACACCACAAACATCAGGGTGACGATGAATAGACAGGCACCTGACACACCACAAACATCAGGGTGACGATGAGTAGACAGGCACCTGACACACCACAAAGATCAGGGTGACGAGGAGTAGACAGGACAGGCACCTGACACACCACAAACATCAGGGTGACGAGGAGTAGACAGGACAGGCACCTGACACACCACAAACATCTGGGTGACGAGGAGTAGGCAGGCACCTGGAGTAGTAGAGCGCTGCAGTACTACTAGTAGTAGTTGTAGTAGCAGTAGTATTAGCATTAGTAGTAGTAGCAGTAGTATTAGCAGTAGTAGTAGCAGCTGCAGTACTAGTAGCAGTAGAAGTGGTACTAGCAGCAGTAGCATCTGGAGCACCAACAGTAGGAGGGGTAGCAGCAGCAGTAGTAGTAGCAGTAACAGTAGCAGCACTCTTCGTTTTGTAGCAGTGGTAGCAGGAATTGGGAGGAGGAGGAGGAACAGTAACAGCAGCAGCAGCAGGAGCAGCAGCAGTATAGATAGTAGTATGTAGTAGTAGTAGTAGTAGTAGTAGTAGTAGTAGTATAGTAGTAATGGTGATGGCATTTTATCATTGTTATTATTATTAGCAGCAGAATTAGTAGTGGTTGCAAATGTTGTGGTGGTAGTGTAGTAGTAGTAGTAGTAGTATGTAGTAGTAGTAGTAGCAGTAGCAGTAGCAGTAGAGTAGTAGTAGTAGTAGTAGTAGTATAGTAGTAGTAGTAGTAGTAGTAGTAGTAGTAGTAGTAGTAGTAGCAATAAAAGCAATAGTAGCATAATAGTAGTAGTAGCAGAGATGCAGCAGCAACAGTAGTAATAGCAGTGGCAGAAATAGTCGGACGAATGATGTGAGCAAGAACTTGGTCAAACGGATCACGCGTTCATTTTCCATGGGAAGGAAAACACTATAGATATCGACTGATTCGCTTTTCCTTTCACGTTGAAATGACAACTAAGACAATAACGACAACAAC
>CM031603.1:99361186-99363686 GCA_018398815.1 Conus ventricosus | reverse complement strand
TTTTCATTGTATTGCTTTGTACTTAACCAACAAATAGTGGGGAATTTAGCTGGCTTCAACTCGCTGGAACTGCCGGGCAGAGACAGAAAGGAAAGAATGATGCATCAGTGTCCACGTGCGTTGTACTGTTTTGCACTACCCCAACAAAGAGTGGGGGAAATTCAGTGGCTTCAAATCCCTTGCTGGAACTGATAAGGTGGAGAGAGGAAAAAGAATGATGTTCATTGCCAATAGTCTTTTTGGCACTAAATTAACGAATAGTGGGGGGACATGACGTGAGTAAATTGTACGACATAAACCTTGGCGAATTTTTGGGGAGGAGTATGAGGAGGAAAAGGGGAGGAAGTGAGGAGGAGGAGGAGGAGAGAGGAGAGAAGAGAGGAGAGAGGAGAGAGAGAGAGGAGAGAGAGAGAGAGAGAAGAGAAGGATGAGAGAGAGAGAGGAGGAGTAGAGAGAGAGAGAGAGAGAGAGAGCAGAGAGAGAGAGAGGAGAGAGAGAAGAGAGAGAAGAGAGAGAGAGAGAGAAGGAGGGATAGAGAGAGAGGGGAGGGAGGGAGGGTGAGAGAAGAGAGAGAGAGAGAAGCGAGAGAGAGAGGAGAGAGAGAGAGAGAGAGAGAGAGAGAGAGAGAGAGAGAGAGAGAGAGAGAGAGAGAGGAGAGAGAGACGCTTTGACGATTTATTGCCTTCAGCTTAACAAGCCATTAAGGCAAGGGGGTACATATACGACTTGACACATTGATTCATTGAAGTATGATGAAAATAAAGTATAAGGAAGATAAATAATGATTAAATTAACAAAATATGAGGAAGTAATGGACTTATTATACCGCCCGCATTGTTAGTAAGGTACAGATATTTATAACATTAACTAACTCACATGTGAACGATCAAATCCAGGCGGAAACTTCCGTATATAACATCCTTTCCTACGCTACCGTTCCCACCCGCTTAGTTCAAGCTATTCTCACCATTTCCTTCACTCTCCTTACACACTAAACATAACTAGTCAACACAAGCACACATTCTTCCGTTCCCCCTTTCTCCCAACCTCTCCATCCAATCTGACAGTTCCCCGACCGCCCCACCACCCTCTTCCCCCCCCCCTCTCTTCCCCACTCCCTTCACGTTGTACACACACACACACACACCACACACACACACCACACACACACACACACACACTCCACACGCACACGCACACACACACACACACACCTATTACAAAAGAACATACCAATACAGAACAAATAAAATTAGATTACAATATTATTATCATCAAGTTCTAATTTCTTTCTTCTGGCATTGGTAACTTGAGTTAAATATTTAGCGAGGGCAATGATGGTTGTATCATTATTGTGTTGACGAAAGATTTATGCCACCTACTGTAGGCTCGATGTTAGTCATATTGAGAAAAATGAACATTTTCGGCGAATATCTGAAAAGAAGCGACATTGAAAAAGAAAGCGCACTTCATCTTCCTTATTGTGACCACACATTGGGCAGTCAGCACTTCATTCACTGGTCAGAAACCAGTGTTCAGCAGCGCCTAGACCATGCACTCTTAATCTAAACGTTACCAGATCTTCCCTCATCTTTTTGTTCCTTATTTAAGACAGATACCTCTCCGCTTCAAACGTAATTTTAAAGGAACGACGCCACTCATATTTATCATTCTCTTCAATTTCAGAATACCGGTTTTGTTTGTAACATGAAACAAGTCTTTCCTTAAATTCTGGTATAAACCCCTTCTCGGAGCCAACACCTTGACACAACCATACTACCCCAAACCATTCTCTGTTAGAGTGTTCCCAACTTTTGACGCCCAGTTGTGTTTGCCCTGCCTCTGATTGTATTACCAACATATCACAGGCTTGCCTACATATTCCATTACCTGGTAATCTTACCACTCGCAACCAGTACTTAACACATTTTACTGCTGTTCGAACGAACAATGGATATCTTCCTGTTTCTCCGTAAATCATTTTGTTCGAAGAGTGTAGTGGTACACCCAAGAATCGTTTAATGGCAAAAGTATGTACTTTTTCTATTAACCCTGTATTTTCTAACTCCAAAACATCAGCTGCGTAAGATTATGGGCTCGATCTGGGTATCAAAAAGGAGAGAGAGAGAGAGAGGGAGGGAGGGAGAGAGAGAAAGAGGGCAAGAGAGAGAGAGAGAGAGAGAGAGAGAGAGAGAGAGAGAGAGAGAGAGAGGAGGGAGGGTGAGAGAGAGAGAGAGAGAGAGAGAGAGAGAGAGAGAGAGAGAGAGAGAGAGAGAGAGGAGGGAGGGAGGGTGAGAGAGAGAGAGGAGAGAGAGAGAGAGAGAGAGAGAGAGAGAGAGAGAGAGAGAGAGAGAGAGAGACAGACAGACAGACAGACAGACAGACAGACAGACAGACAGGCAGGCAGGCAGACAGACAGACAGAGAGAGAGAGAGTCAGACAGACAGACAGACAGACAGGCAGGCAGGCAGACAGACAGACAGACAGACAGGAAGTGCAT
>CM031603.1:99353686-99356186 GCA_018398815.1 Conus ventricosus | reverse complement strand
ACAGCCAGGTGTCTTTTGTTTGCCGCCACAGTTACAAAACGGTTGCAGCAGCCCCGAAAATTAGAGACAAAATGAGCAACGTTTATGCCACAGCTGCCATTTCCAAAAGAAAAAATGATTTCTATATAGGAACAACCCCCCCCCCCCCTTTCCAGTCTCCCCCCCCCCCCCCCCGGCTCTTATACATTCAGTCCTTCCGCATTCTCCGGCCGCATGCCACTCATTCTTTGCATGCCGCTGACAGACAACTCACCATTTGTAACCAAATGTTAGTATTGACAACTTGATTCTTTTCGTCCTGCCACCAACACACACAAACAAGCCTCGTAAGAAAACACACGCACGGCTAACAACTCTACTTAAAGGGGCTGACACACGAGCCGTTCCAACCGTAGGACAGATATGACGAATCACCCGACTCTGAATTCAAACAAAGCGCGTGTCACCTGCGACAGTATGGCTAGTGAAGATCGAAGAATTGAATTGCTTCTACAAGTGTTTCGTGCTTTTATTATTTTCTTTACATTTTCCTAATCGTTGATTGTATCATTTGTAATCGGCTCGTTTCAAAGTAAACATGATACGTATCCACGTATTCTTAACGGATTAATGACATTGGTCAACCAAAAAACTCCCAAGGGGGGGGGGGGGGGGGGGGGGGAGATTCATTGTGTAAATCGCGAAAAAAAGACAAAAACGAATGAAAATAATACCCAAAACTAAACCTTGGCAAAAGCCAGCTTCTTCTGATCAAATGCCTAGGTTGAGTCACTGGATAGAATCACGACTTGCACGCCCCACTTGCATCTCTCCAAGATGTTTTTGCGTAGACATTTTTTGTAAACATATCTAAATGAATTTTCCTGCAGAGTAAATACCAAGCACAACGCCCTTGTTGCTGTGGGCTCTTTTAACACGTGTGCTTGTTAAAGCATGCTGCTCTAACACAACCCCTTGTTGCTGTCTCTTTCATACGTGTTTTTAGATGCCTGAACCCCGCTTTACTGTCAATCCGAAAGGCTTTTTAGGGCTTGACCCCGCTTTACTGTCAATCCCAAAGGCTTTTTAGGGCCCGACCCCGCTTTACTGTCAATCCGAAAGGCTTTTAGGGCCGACCCCGCTTTACTGTCATATCCGCAAAGGCTTTTTAGGGCCTGACCACCCGCTTTACTGTCACATCCCAAAGGCTTTTTAGGGCCCGACCCACCGCTTTACTGTCATATCCCGAAAGGCTTTTTAAGGGCCCGACCCCGCTTTACTGTCATATCCGAAAGGCTTTTTAGGCCTGACCCCGCTTTACTGTCATATCCCGAAAGGCTTTTAGGGCCTGACCCCGCTTTACTGTCATATCCGAAAGGCTTTTTAGGGCCCGACCCCGCTTTACTGTCATATCCAAAGGCTTTTTAGGGCCCGACCCTGCTTTACTGTCATATCCAAAGGCTTTTTAGGGCCCGACCCCGCTTTACTGTCACATCCGAAAGGCTTTTTAGGGCCCTGACCCCGCTTTACTGTCATATCCAAAGGCTTTTAGGGCCTGACCCCGCTTTACTGTCATATCCCAAAGGCTTTTAGGGCCTGACCCCCGCTTTACTGTCATATCCAAAGGCTTTTTAGGGCCTGACCCCGCTTTACTGTCATATCCGAAAGGCTTTTTAGGGCCTGACCCGCTTTACTGTCATATCCCGAAAGGCTTTTAGGGCCTGACCCCGCTTTACTGTCATATCCCGAAAGGCTTTTTAGGGCCTGACCCCGCTTTACTGTCATATCCGAAAGGCTTTTTAGGGCCTGACCCCGCTTTACTGTCATATCCGAAAGGCTTTTTAGGGCCGACCCCCGCTTTACTGTCATATCCAAAGGCTTTTTAGGGCCTGACCCCGCTTTACTGTCATATCCAAAGGCTTTTTAGGGCCCGACCCCGCGTTTACTGTCATATCCAAAGGCTTTTTAGGGCCTGAACCCCGCTTTACTGTCATATCCGAAAGGCTTTTTTAGGGCCGACCCCGCTTTAACTGTCATATCCAAAAGGCTTTTTAGGGCCTGACCCCGCTTTACTGTCATATCCAAAGGCTTTTAGGGCCTGACCCCGCTTTACTGTCATATCCGAAAGGCTTTTTAGGGCCGACCCCGCTTTACTGTCATATCCGAAAGGCTTTTTAGGGCCTGACCCCGCTTTACTGTCATATCCGAAAGGCTTTTTAGGGCCTGACCCCGCTTTACTGTCATATCCGAAAGGCTTTTTAGGGCCTGACCCCGCTTTACTGTCATATCCGAAAGGCTTTTTAGGGCCTGACCCCGCTTTAACTGTCATATCCGAAAGGCTTTTAGGGCCTGTAGAAAAAAAGAAAAGAAACCCCACTCTTATCCCCATTATCGAAACAAAAGTGCAAGATTCAAACTCAAATTATAGATCCGGAGTGCTCTCGCTTTGTGGTGACTGTGTGACCGCTAAGGCCATATTTCCACGGACAGTTTTCTTGATTTTAAAAGGTGTAATAGCTCG
>CM031603.1:99341186-99348686 GCA_018398815.1 Conus ventricosus | reverse complement strand
AGGTATAAAATGTGGGCAAAAAATGCAGGGATGATCACAAACAGGGTGAAGAGGGATTGGAGAAGAGAATACAAACAAAAACAGACAAAACAGACAGACAAAAACAGACAGACAGACAGACCCGAAAGAAACAAAAAGAAGGAATTAAAAAAATAAAAGAAGGAAGGGGGGAAGAAAAGAAGAAGAAGAAGAAAAAAGAAAAAAAGAAGAAGAAGAAGAAATGAGAAGTGAGTTGATGATGATGATGAAAATTTTGGAAAGAAAAGGAAGTTTGGGGATGTGACGATGAGAGTAAAAAAAAAAATAATATTTACACCAACTTTAAACATTGTGCAACCCGAAAACCCAAAAAAAAGGCCCCCAAAGACCCTCTGGAAGGGTTTAAAAGGGGGTGGGAAAAGAAAACCCCCAAAGAGAGCACATTGTCTGTCAAATGGGGCAGCGGGAAAATGTTTCCCGCCTTGAAGGGGGAAAATTTAAGAGGTATAAAGTTTGCCCGTGTTTACCGAAGGAGGGCGTCCTCTTGGCCCTTTTCCTCCCCTAAAGCTTCTTGAAAATCTGTCCCAAACTGGGAACAATGTTTTTGGGCCCCCCCGTGTCTTTTGCAAAATTTAACCCTGACTAAAGCAGAAAAATTTTCCCATTTTTATGGGGATGGGTGATATGAAGATGAGGGTGATGTATGAGGTGATTTATGTTTATGTTTGGGGTGTTGATTTGGTTTATGTTTGGGGAAAGATGTTATGACGGTGTTTATAATGATGTTTATGATGTTTACGGTTTAAGGTGATGATGGTGTGGGTGTGGGCGTTTTTGATGTTTATGTATTCTGAAATTAAATGCACTTCAAGATTCAAAAGTTTTTACTACCTTTTTCCCCTTTTTGGGAAATGGCGATACAAACGAAACAAAGTGGGGATTGATAACAAAAACGTTTAATGTGGAACAATTTTGGGGGAAGTAAGGGGGACAAAAAAATAACAAAAGGGGAGATGGAAAATTTTTTACTACTTGGGAACTGACCCAGTCAAAAAGAAAGAAGTCCTTTAAGACTTTTAAGTTAAAGAACAACTTCCCCACAAATTTCCGATTTTGAAACGGTTTCGTTGTATGGTTTTTTTCCACATCTTTCTATTCGAATCAATTTTTTTTTTATTACCCTTTTTGCAACGAAGGTGTTTTCTGGCATATGTGTTTCGAAGGGGGTTTTTTTTTTTTTACGTTTCCACAACAACAAAACAAAATTCTTTTGTAAAAAAAATTTTAAAAAATTTGCCCTTCCCCTTTCTTTTTCTGTTTTCCCAGCCTTTTTATTTTTTGAGATTTTTTTCATTTTGCAGGGTTTTTCGTAATTTTTTTTTTTCATTCGCGCATTTTTTTTCTAAAATATAATTTTTTTTTGATGCAGTGTCTATTTTTTTTTTTTTTAGGGGGATTTATTGTTCAGATAAAAGAAATTTGCTTTTTTTTTCCTTTAATTTCCCGGGGGAAAAACCCCGAACCCCCGGTTTATCGAAATTTAAGGGAAAAATGGAAAGTTTTTAAACCACAGTCCCCAAAGGTTTACGACCCGTTTATGGCCAACCCCTGTCAAAAAAGGGGAGAATTTCTGTCCACTTCATAAAAGTCCCTCATTCAGTCGTTTCTTTGCTCTTTTTGTAATTTTTCTTTTTTGGGCCCGTCCAGTGTTCCCGTCGTAGGGCAGGTTACGTGGCCCGCCCTGGACACGTCCAGGTCTGTCGAGCACTTTACGGTTTTCGTGCAAAAATAATCACTTTCGGCCTTGCCCCGGGTGGGAAGAGGTCGGGATGAAATCGGGACGCTCGTAAAACCCCTCGTGAGGGGAGAAAAGCGACAGTCTCGATAAATGGGACGGCGTTTGTGGAAAATTTGTCTTTAAAAATTTCATATATTTGGGAAAACCCTATCGCTCGTGAAAAAGGTTGGGATAATACTCCGAAAGGTCGAGGAAAAAGGGCCCTGGTCTGATTTAGGTTGTGTGAACCAAAACCCAGACTAAAAAATGACTGCTTCGCCCTTCTAGTCTTTTTGGGCGTGGTGGACCCGACTACGAAAAGTCATGGGCGGAGAGGAAGTTTCCACAGTCAGGACGGAGAAAGGGAGTGACCACAGTCAGGGGGGGAGAGGAAGTAACCCCCAGTCGGGAGGAATTTAAACTGATGAAACAGGTTACAAACCCGGGGCATAGTTTTTTTTTTTTTTTGTTTTTTTTGTGGGTTTTTTCGGGAAATTGACCCCCCCCCCCACCCCCACCCCCCTTTTCTCTCTCCCCTTTCCCCCTCTCTCTCTTTTCCCCTTCTCCCTCCCTCTCTCCCAAATTCCCTCCCCCCCCCCCCCCCCTCTCTCTCTCTCTTCTCCCTCCCCCTTTTTCCCCTTTTCTCTCCCCCCCCCCCCCCCCCCCCCCCCCCCCCCCCTCCCCCCCCCCCCCCCCCCCCCCCCCCCTTTTACTTTCCTTACTGCATTACTCCTTGCGTGAGGACATAAGGGAAATTTTCAATTTTTTTTTTTTGGGTTAAAACCTTTGATTTGATTCACACTAGGGAAAGATGGTAACTTTAAATTTTGGGTTTTCAGGAAAGGAAAAAGGAAAAATTTTTTTTCGTCAGTTAAAAAAGAAAATTACCTGCCCCCTTTTGTTTTTGTGTTGGTTGTGGGGGTGGATTTCTTGCCCGAATTTTCCCCCCCAGCAGCTCCAGTCTTTGCGTCCCTTTTTTGCTTCTAAAAGGCCCTGTTGTACACCAACGTCGTTTCCCCTTTCCCCCTCCAAGTCCCAGCACACGACCCCTGCTTTAGGTTTGGGGGAAAGGGGGGGGGACACACACACAACACAACCAAAACACACACCCCCACACACACCCAAAACCCCCCACCACATAATAATCCCAACACCAACCACAAACCCCCAAAACACACACACACACCCCCAACCACACACACACACACACCACACACCCCACACACACACCCACACCCCACACACACACACACACCACCAAAAAACACCCTCCCCCCCCCCCCCCCCCCCCCCACCACAACCCCCGGGTGAAACGTGACTTGGGCCCCCAGCGCCCCGTTGCTTTTTTTCATTTTTCTTTCTTTTTTTTTTTGTTTTCTTTTTTTTCGTTCAACTTTGTTTCTTGTTGTGTCCTCCATGTTTATGGGCTGTGGTTTTAACCCCTGTTGTTTCAGCTGTCCTCCATGTTTATGGGCTGTTTTAAATTTTTGTCTCAGCTTTTCCTCCATGTTGAAAGGGGCCCGTTTTTTAAAATCTCTGTTGTCTCCCCGCTTCTCCTTTTTTATGGGTGTTTATTCTCCGTTGTCCCCGTTTTCTAAAGTTGATTGGGGTTTTTTTAATCTCTGTTTTCCCCCAGCTGTCCAATCCCTGTTGAGGGTTTTTTTTATTCTCTGTTGTCTCAGCTTCTCCTTTTCCATGGGCTTTTTTTAATTTTCCTGTTGTCTCAGCTGTCCTCCATGTTGATGGGGTGTTTTATTCTCTGTTGTCCCCAGCGTCCCTATGTTGAAGGGCTGTTTTATTCTCTGCTGTTTCAGCTGTTTCCCCCAGTTGATTTGGGTGTTTTATTTCCCCTGTTTTTTTTAGCTGTCCCTAAGTTTTATGGGCTGTTTTATTTCTGCTGTCTCGCTGTCCTCCTTTTTTGATGGGGTTTTTTTATTGTTGGCCCCAGTGTCCCCCAAAGTTGATTGGTGTTTTTAAATTTTCTGTTTTTCTGCTGTCGACGCATCTTTGTTCACTTCCCAAATCATGCACTGTCCTCACTTCCTTTCCCTCATTAGTTGACAATCTCTTTCTTCTGCACACACACACACACACACACCACACACACACACACACACAACACGCACCCCCCCCCCCCCACACACACACGCGCGCGCGCGCGCGCACCACCACACACCACCACAACACACACACACACACACACACACACCACACACACACCATCTCCTCCCGCCTCTCTTCATCCCTCCCCCTCCCCATCCCACCCATCATCACCAACGTCTTCCCTCGCCCCTCCCTCCACACCCTTCCTCCTCCTTCCTTCCCCCCCCCCTCCCCCTCTCTCTCCTCTAGTCCCTGTCCCGCTCTCTCTACAGATCGATGTGAAGACATTCAGATGCAGGGGTGGTCAATAATATGTTGGGGGTCGGGGGGGGGGGGGGGGTGTGGGGGGGGGGGGGTAAGGGGGGAGTGGGAAGGGGGAGGGGGAGTGGGGAGGTGCGTTTAAAGGTGTGGTTTTTGGTCAAGTTGCAGAGTGACGGTTTCAGGAAGGAAGGGGTGGTCGTGCTTTCTCCACAGTTGGTGAAGGGAGCAGGGAATATATGAGGGCTGGGTGGAAAAACAGCTGCGGAGGAGAGAGAGAGAGAGAGAGAGGAGAGAGGAGAGAGGAGGAGAGAAGTGAGAGGAGAGAAGAGGAGAGAGGAGAGTAAGAAATATCGCTTATAGCCCAGCCGACCGCAAAGGGCCACATTCAGGGCTGTCACCACGTTAAAATCAGAGAGAGAGGAGAGAAGAGAGGAGAGAGAGAGAGAGAGAGAGAGAGAGAGGAGAGAGAGAGAGAGAGAGAGAAGTGGGTGAGAGAGAAGGTGGAAAGAGGAGTGAGAGAGAAGAGAGAGAGAGTGGGTGAGAAAAGTAGGGAGAGAGAGAGAGAGAGAGAGAGAGAGAGGAGAGAGAGGAGAGAGAGAGAGAGAGAGAGAGAGGAGAGAGGAGACAGACAGACAGAGAGACAGACAGACAAAGAGAAGGAGACGATTAGCAGACAGAAGAAGAAGAAGAAGAAGAAGAAGAAGAAAGAGAAGAAGAAGAAGAAGAAGAAAGAAGACAGAAGAAAGAAGAAGAAGAAGAAGAAAGAAGAAGAAGAAGAAGGAAGAAGAAGAAGAAGAAGAAAGAAGAAGACGAGAAGAAGAAGAAGAAGAAGAGAAGAAGACAGAGAAGAAGAAGAAGAAGAGAAGAAGAAGAAGAAGAAGAAGAGAAGAAGAAGAAAACAACAACAACAACAACAACAACAAGATTGAGATGCACACTTTTTTTAAGATCTGTATTTTTCCAGACGAGTGTCTGAGATACACAGTTCCTTTCTGCTCTTCCCTTTTACAGGCAATTGTCTGAAATGTACAGTTTTAAAAAAAAATCCTTTTAACAGGGGCTTGTCCGAAATACAGTTTAAAAAAAATCTTCCTTTTAACAGGGAGTTGTCCGAATTACAGTTTAAAAAATTCTTCCCTTTTAACGCGCAACTGTCCGAGATACACTTTAAAAACTTCCGTTTTACAGGCGATTGTCCGAGATACATTGTCTTTGTAATTCTTCCTTTTTACAGGCGATTGTCCGAGATATATTGTCTTTTTAATTCTTCCTTTTTACAGGTGATTGTCCGAGATACATTGTCTTTTTAATTCTTCCTTTTTACAGGCGATTGTCCGAGATACATTGTCTTTTTAATTCATCCTTTTTACAGGCGATTGTCCCGAGATACATTGTCTTTTTAATTCATCCTTTTTACAGGCGATTGTCCGAGATACATTGTCTTTTTAATTCTTCCTTTTTACAGGCGATTGTCCGAGATACATTGTCTTTTTAATTCATCCTTTTTACAGGCGATTGTCCGAGATACATTGTCTTTTTAATTCTTTCTTTTTACAGGCGATTGTCCGAGATACATTGTCTTTTTAATTCATCCTTTTTACAGGCGATTTTCCAAGATACATTGTCTTTTTAATTCATCCTTTTTACAGGCGATTGTCCAAGATACATTGTCTTTTTAATTCATCCTTTTTACAGGCAATTGCCCGAGATACAGTTTCTTTATAATTCGTTCTTTTTACAGGCGATTGTCCGAGATACATTTTTTTGTTTGTATTTGTTCTTCCTTTTCCAGACGATTTTAAAAATTCTTCGTTTCTCCAGACAGACTGTCCGAGATATTCACATTTTTTTTTGAGCCGTTCCATTTTCCTTCGATAACCAACAACAATAGCGGGCAGAATGAAAACAACAGAAGAAAAGGGGTAAAAAGGAGACGGTCAGTATTGATCCCTCAGCTCCCATGGGGGTGTAGGAAGCTCCCAGGGTAATAAGCAAGCAGTGTTGTCCCTCAGTGGACGTGATGTGTCATACATGATGGCATAGAACAAGGTGATGAGTGTCTCCTTCTTTCTCTTGTTTCTGTTTTCCTTTCCTGCTTTCCTTATCTGCCTATTTTCTTCCTTCTTTCTTTCCTTTTTTTTCTTTCTATCTGTTCTTTCATTTGTGTTCTTTATTTATTTTCTCTCTCTCTCTCTTTTTTTTTTTTCATTTTTGTGTCTGCCTTTTTTGTTTACTCCCTCACCTAATTCCTTCTCATTTTTGTGTTTTGTCTCTCTTTCTTCTTCATCCTTTCATTTGTAAAAAATGCATTTTCTTCCATATTCTTTTGTATGTTAGTTCTTTCTGATCTTTGTGCCCCCCCCCCCCCCCCCCCCAACACACACCTCCTTTTTTTTCTCTTTACCTTCATTCTTTTTCTTATCTTTCTGTTCTTTCTAAATCAATCTTTTTTTTTTCCCTTTATTTTTCGTCTTCGCCGGCCTTTTCTGTCTTTGCTCTAAATACAAACTACACAACCAGATTCATACGTAAAAGAACAAAACCAAAACCAATGAGCAATGAACATATGATAAATCATTGAAGGGTGGAATATTTGACAGTATAAATATAGGGGATAGCAAACGAACAACTTAGTGAATACACGAATACACTGTTGAAAAACAACAACAACAAAAACAAAAACAAAAAAAACAAAAGTTTTGGTATGGTTCTTGTCCAGCCGACCACACAGGTCTATTTCTGGACTGTCGCCAGTAAAACAACTCGAAACGTACCGAGAAAAAAAACAAACCAACCAACCAAACCAACAAACACAACAGATCTGTCCACAATCGAGAAACGCTTTCCGGGCAGCGTGGACCTCTATCAAGGCAGAGAACGTGTGTTGAAAGAGAGGCAACTCTGACCAACACATCACCAAATGAGTGAAAACAGACGCCTTAGTGATGTCTCTTTGTCTGAGCATTGATGCCGGGTCCCGCTTTGTGTGGATCTCAGGTGTATTACGTCAACTTAATCATGCGTCACAGACATACGTCATTTTCTGTGTGGCTCGCACTCCTGTGTGTTCTCATACAGTCGCAGACTGACTGTAAATGCACGATGGTGGCTATTTATATTTGGGATAGAAGAAATATAGAACCACCATCACAATTTCCTACGCTTTTGATCTAGCAAAATAAATAGATCTATAGGTATTTTAAGACTGTCCTCACCTTCAGGGTAAGACCTGATCATCTGTATGTATGAGATATTGGCCGGTCAAAGTCGGACACACGCGTTTGAAGAAATCTTACACCGAAACACTTAGACTCCACAAATGATGCTATCCTAGAATGATGTGACCCATTTAAAATCACACACACACACACACACACAAC